>JAVXUL010000016.1:8389286-8413585 GCA_035590515.1 Trichilia minutiflora | reverse complement strand
CTTTATGATATCAATATATCAATTCTTTAACACTTTAAAGAATAATAAATACATATAACAATTATACGTATTTATTTTGGTAGGTTCAAGTTATCATGAGGTCATTAACCCTCTCTTAATAATATTTATCTTCTCTTTCTTTATGGGAACTCTCAGAGAATTAGGTGGTTCATGAAGGTTCATCGTGAGTTAATGTCGAATATTTTAACTCTGAATAATTCAGTCTCAAATATTTTGATGCCCAATGATTATGGTTAGTGTCTAACTATGCGCCATAGTCCCTAAGTCATGATGAAGAAGTGTCTTCATCAAACCTCTAATTGATTGCACGTTACATGTGGGTAATATCTCTCCGTTGTCATATCCTGATCGAGTCAGGGTTCATAAAATGTTAAAACCCTAATCCTGATATCTATACGAATCGTCGATCATATATCATGATTGTTATGGCCGTAGACTTAAAATTCAAATATCATATCGACATTCATTTAGGAACTCAACTCGAATAGAGTTCACAAAAACTCTCAGTCTATAGTGTCAAGTCAATGGATCCCCTCTTAACTGTCAACCGAACACCTATATCAATAAAGCATACCTAAACTAGCTTTTTGTATAAGGTGTGATTAGTCTTGCACGTATACACCATATAAAATATATCCATTCATACAAAATCCAATTCTAAATATCTCAGGTCAAAGGATTACATCGCACACTATTATAATATATTGACAAATCATTGACTATATGATACCACGTGATTTGTCAATATGTAGTCCTATTCGATAAATAGTTTACAAACTATAAATCCATACTAATATGTTTATGATAATACCCATATTGTCAACTTACATATATCATCATATGATATCATTAGGTGGCAACTAGCATGCTTACTATATGATATGGTTGCCCAATCCATATCACGTACCTAAGGCATAATTTGATAATTTTATTTAACAATTAAACGAAAATATTTGAACAATTCACATACATTCTTTATATATAAGCATGCTAATATAAAAGAAACAACTAATGTATGTGAATAAAGAACAATTTTTTTTATTGATAATTTAATAGTTTATACAAGATAACTAGCCTTGAAATCAATAACATGAATGGTTTCTAGGGCATATACTAACAGTAGCAACTGGATATAATGCAAGATATTGAAAATGCCATTTTATTAATTATAAATATTTTTACAAATAATTACAAAGAGTATATATATAGAAATAATGATCCTGAACCATATGATACGATTGATTTTAGGGCATATCTCTAACAGATATAGCTTATAATATAAGTGTTACGAGTAAATATCAAGTAAATCTTGGAAAATAACATTAGATTACAATAAAAAAAAATTCTTAAGTACTTAAGGAAGAATTAAGGATTTAATTTTGACTTATGGGATTGGTGAATTGAAGTTAGAAGGTTACACTTATTCTAACTTTCAGTCAGATGTGAATAATAGAAAACTTACATATGTATTTATTTTTGTCTATAATAGAGGAGTTATATGTTGGAAAAGTTTCAAATAGACTACTACAATTAATTATACTACATAAGCTAAACATATCACTATTTTTGAAGCTACGAAAGAGACTATCTAAATTCATAAGTTTGTAAGTGAACTCGAAGTGATTCCCTCCATTACTAATCCAATAGTATTATACTGTAATAACAATGAAACAATATCGCAGGCTAAAAAATCTCGATCTCATCAAAAGTCTAAATATATTCAGCTTAAGTATCACTTGATCAGAGAATTTATTGTAGATAAATAAGTGATTGTATAAAAGATTTTGTCAGTAGATAATATAGTAGATCCACTGAGTAAGTTAATGACATCATAACAACTGAATCATCATCTTAAGAAGATAGGTATAAGATACCATAGTGATTGGCTCTAGTCAAAGTAGGAATTTGTTGAAGATATATCCTAGAACCAGTCGTGTCATGCGGTTCAAGGATATTATTTTTATGTAAATATATTCTTACATTACAATTAATAAAATATCATTTATTTTATCTTTCATTCTATTCAGTTGCTATTATTGTTATTTTCTTTATTAATGCAAGATGTGTTCCTGTAATGTATTATGTGTTGAGATTCTATTTATAAAAAGTTATAGTTATTAGTATAGAATTTATGATTTAAATACATATGAAAATATTCTAAGTTAAGATAATGTTATAAAAGACAATGACATTGCATGAGTGACATTTTTTTATGATGCTAACGATTATTATACGATACTAATGATAGAGTGACTAGTCTTATATCATAAGAGTATAAACATGAGTAATACGTCAGAGTACTTATTACTGAATATGACCAAATGTAACAAATCACATGAGTAATTATCTGTAGTTAATGATTATTATATAACTGTACTACTATACCACTAGTTCTTTGACCTGAAATATTATGATTGCTTTCTATATTAAGACGTATTGTTCATTTGTGTATATCACATTGAACTAGCCATACCTGATAAAAGAAGCTTGATGGTAATACCTTTTTAATGTATGAGAACATATGATGGTCAATATAGAATTTGCTGATCAGATATTTAAATTAAAAATTCTAGGTAGGAATATCATACACAGGGATCAAAATCTCTGGCTATAGTACACGATTTTTAAAAATGAGTTTTCGGATACGCAAACTCGTAGATGATTGATTTTCTGATTCTATGATTGAGTTAAGGGTTTGACAATTTTATGACCTATACTTGATTAGGAGTTGGCAGTAGAGAAAATTTACTATACATAAGTATGATTATATGAATTTATCTAAAATTACATTCTCTGTTTTTTGGAAGCCATGATATCTTGTTAAAGGCTACTTATAATATTGAGAATTTAAGCTATAATGAGTTTTCTCGATATAATATAAAAGAGTTCATATCAACTCATATCTATTTCACAATGAACTTAAGGAGTCATATATAATAACTAATAAATTAATAATAGATTTTAAAATATCATTAAATAGTTAATGATATTTCGTATTAATAAGAAAAATTAAATTGTTCTAATAAATTGATAGAAGATAATTTTATTTTTTATTGATAAAGAGTAAATTTTTTGATAATAACGCACTATTACCTGTTAGTTTGAAAAATATGTTGATAATTTATGAAATACTATAAATATGATTTACATATAATATGAAGACTAAAATGATATTAGGGTGATCATATTTTATTATTAGATAATAGTTATCTAAATAAAAAGATTACACATGACATAATAAAATTTTACCAATCTTGTTTGACTTTTGAGTTAACAAGAATTTTTATTTAGTGAAATGAAATGAATGGTTGAAATTTAATTGGATTAAAAATAAATGATAGAGATTTAATTTTTTTAATTTTTTAAATATTTATTAAAAGGATTATTATTCATTATTTATTAAAATTGCTTTTATGGATTTGAAATCCACCCATCACCAATCACCATTCACCATTTATTTTTATGTTTTATTTGATTTAAAATAAAAGAAAAACATTGAATAAACTATGGGAGGTTGGCTGTCAATGATAGAAATGAGAGGGAAACTGTTTTGCTTCCATTTCTTAGTGTTTTCTTTATGAAAGAGAAAGAAAGATAAGATGAAAGAATGAAAAGAAATTGATTTTCTTATGTTTCTTCACCTTTATTTTGAGAAAACAAATTTTTAAATATAGAAAATTATGTTTTAAGTTTAGTAAAGTTTGAAATAAATTATTTGCAATCCTAAGTTTGCTCTAATGCATTAAATCAAAAATATTCTCAATGGACGTGTGATATGGTTGAAGGCAACCAAAAACGGTTACAAGTCAAATTAATCTAAAAAATGATATAATTGTTATGCCTTTTGGTTTAAATTGATTATATATATATATATATATATGTATATATGTTTGTTTAATGTTGTTAAAATTTTTTAAAATCTATATATGCTGCTTAATTTGAATTCTTGAATAATGTTTTTCATGGTAGAAAATATTTTCATCGCCATCCTTATATAATATGCCTAATTATCCTTCAAAATTTGAAAGGAATTAAATACTAATTTTCTTTTATTGTAATTACATTATGGAATTTTTCATGATTCCTTTTCAAATTACAAAAAGAACTATCGATTTTTCCTTTGTGGTATAGGGCGAGGAAGGAAGAAATACTTCATACTTGCTCTGCAAAATTTTGATTGCAGCCAGGCTTATTTCAATTACACCCCTGCTTCTTGCACATTGGCAATTTATACCCTGCAACCAAATATCGAACTTTAAAAATCTTGCAATTAAATTATCTTGACTGATTTTGCTTTTATTCAATTAATTCTCTTTTAATTTTCGCATTAATTTTTTAAAAATTTTGTATTTAATTTTAAATCCTTAAATTTAAAAATTCATAATTTAATATTTTTTATTAAGAGATTTAATTAAATAAAAAATTAATAAAATAAAATTGAGTTATAACATTTATTCTATCTTCACTTTTTCTTTTAAATAAAAGAAAAAAATAATCCGGTTTTGTATTATAGAGGAATGGGATTTCAAAAGTTTTTATTGGGAAGCTTTTGTTATTAAATTTTTCACTGGAAATTTATAAACGAGTACAAAAATTATGTTATACAATATGTTATAAAAAAAATGCAAAATTAAAAAATAATGAGTTTAGTTACACCATTTGTCGTGTGATGCAAGAAGAATGTAGAGACTACACGATGAATGAGAAATTATTACTATAATTTTTATATATAATAATAAAAGTTGTAGATAATGAAAAACTTGTGTTCGTACATGAGATGAGATGAGATGAGATGAATAGAAATTGTGACAATTATACAAAATAGACAAAAAATTATAAGAAATTAATCAAAAATGTCTACAGTAAAAATTTTTAATTAAAAATGACTCGCATCACTATTTTTAGATGAAAATGTCTTTAATCCTAAAATCTTAAATTCTTAGTGTAAATAACTTCTGCCACAATTCAAGGTCTGAAAAAAATTTCTTCTCTCAAATTTGACAAAGTTATACATCTCGGTGGATTTGTATTATTAAGGTATGAATTAAATTAGTTTTATTATGTTGATTATACTGATATTATATATTGCATTTATATTTAAATTAATTTTGATGGGATGATTTTTGTTTATGAATTGAAATTGATTTGGACAACGAAGTAGAGGACTGAGAAGTTGATGACGGTCTTAGCACGCCATCGGGAGTGCATTGCACTCCCGATGGCGTGCTCGGGAGTCGGGAGTGTATTTATTAAATTAATTAAATTTTTTATAATATATTAATAATAATTTATTTATTTATTTAATTTATAGATACAATTTATGTAGTCTTTATTTATTTATGGAGGTAATAATAAATTTTTTTTATTTTATAAATTAAATAAATTGAACTAAAATATAAATAAATAAAAGAAAATAATTTATAATAATAAAATGATAATATTATTTAAATAATTATTTCACTAATGAATTTTTTAGCTTTTGTGTAGTCTTAATTTTTTGGATGAATAAATAAGATTTTTTATTTTAATAATTAAAATAAATTCAATGAAAATATACATAAATAAAAAAAATTCATAATTATGAAATAATAATATTATTTAATTAATTATTCCAGTAATAAAATTTTTAGTCCTTTTGTAGTAGGGATGACAATTTGGATCACGACACGATTATTCGACACGAATTCGATATAATTAAACGGATTTGGATTTGAAATTTTTGACACGAATAATAATTGGATCGTATTCGTGTCACACGATTAATAATCATATCAGATTTGGATTTGACCTTCTAAATTTGTTTATCCTTTTAAGACATGAATCAAATATAATTAGTTAAATAAATAATTGTACTTAAATGAATAATTATCTAATATAATAATTTTATTTATTTATATTTTAATATTTAATTTAATTTTAAATAAATAATTAGTTAATTAGGTTAAATTTTATATTAATTAATTAAATGATTGAATGGATTTAATCGAATTAATGACCTAATCATATCGTATTGTATTACTTGTTTAATAAACGGATGATACAATTAATAAATAGATCGTATTCGAATTGAAGACTTCTGACACGATTAATAAATATATCATATTCGAATTTACAAAAAAAAAACTATAAATTTATTGACATGATACGAATATAACACATTTATTCGAATTAATATCCCTAATTGTAAAAGAAATGACTAGTGATAAAAGGATTTCTAGGCTTTGAAGTCTATAAATAAGTTGTTGCAGGAGCTAGTTGATATGGTTTGGTGGAAGTTTTGATTATGTTGGTGGTGAATCCTTACAATCTATACATACATATATACATACGTACTGTTGCACTTTTCTTAGGATTTGAGTTTGCTAACAATACGTATATCATAGTGAAATACTGCAGTTAATAATATTAAAATATATTCCAAATATTTATTTACTTATTTATTTATTTTTGTATAATCTGTCTGATTGGAAAACAAGAATTGCAAGAAATGAGAGAAAGTTAATATATGTGCGGTATTTCAAAGAATAATCGTGCATTCAACTATTGAAACTTGATGTTAAAATATGATTCTAGTTTTCGTCATCCATCTTAATAAAAAGAAAAACCAATTTTCAATATACCTTTTAAATACACCATACCATTTTATTATACCTTCATTTATACTCTAATTCTACATACATAAACTCTCTTTTAAAATAATTTAATGTTCATTAATTAATAAGTATTACAATGATATGATATGTATTCTCAAATTTATACAATTAAAATATTCATCATGCATCTTGTTATATACACGATATAAGATAATTTTTTATTATCACAACAATATCTATAAAAAATATATCTATAGATTGCATCGATTATTACCACAATTCTAAATCTTATTTGCCTATTGCTACTGCTATTACTAATTTACTATAACTCATGTTTTATTGTAGAATAAAAAATACGTAATTATTTTTCATAAGCCCTAAAAATGACACGTCCTCTAATAATAAAAATTTAATTACATGTAAATTTATTGATATTAGCCCGTGTATATATATGTAAATCAACTAGCATCTCGAAGCTCAGTAATCAGTATCTTTCTAATATTATATTTAGAATACAGCACAAATAAAAAGGAAAGAAAACATTTTTTCAAGAAGCTAGTGAGCATTAGAATTTATAACAAAGCTTTTGACCATCATGAGATCAACAATGCTATTAATTGAACTGTTCCATCCACGATGCATACCAAAAATTACAGAAATTACACTGTCCATATTCTAATTAATTCTATCGAGTAAATAAACTATTATTTACTATTTAAGAATGTTTTATTAATAAAAATTTATTATGTAATAGCTATTCCCATTATAATAAAATAATTTATAATATATTTTATGTATTTATATTATAGCCTATTATTTATGAAAATATTTCTATTGTAAATTGTAAATTAAAAATGGATTTAATTTCTGACTTTATTATTGTCATAACTGGATAGTTTAGCTTATAATTAAAAAATGTAATTTTAATTCATAGGATACTTATTTAATAGAAAGCCCTGAGATAAATTATTTTATAAATTAACAACCAATTCGGGGTATTTAATTGAGACTATTTTTATTCGTCAAATATTGAATTGACTAATTTAGACACCAATCCTGGACAAATAATACACGCCAAATATGATAGAGTAGCACAAAATCAATAATTCTATTTCTATTAGATACGGCAGAAATGGAAAATTCTGAGTGGTTAATATTCAAATTTTTATCAATATTTTATAAAATACACGCTAAATCTTTATGTCTGTACAAATACTTTGTAACTGTGAAATTTTTACAAAATATTATCATAAAATTATTGACTTTATTGTTAATGGCGTTGAATTTTAGTTGAATCAAGATATAGACATTGAAATTGAGTAAAGGAGCCACAAACTAATCATCTGGTCACATTTATCGACATGTTCTAAAAGTATATGAACAAATGTTAAAATGGACCCTCTTTTAAGGTATATGTAATTATTTCATCTGAATATTTATAACACAAAGAAATTTTGGAATTTTCACCAAATTTGGAGTGATAGTAAAATGTAGGATAAAGTTTATCTGATAAACTCAACTTTTTAAAGCTTCATCTACTTGATAATAATTATATAATGTTACTGCTTTTGGGACTCACTCGGGTGATTTATAATAATATAAGTCACCTTATTTAGCATCTATTTATTTGAGTTTAAGAGTATGTATAACATTGGATGAAGATTCAGTGTGAAACTTAAAAGAAAATGTTGTTCATCCTGCTAAAAACATGAAATATATATTTCTTGAATTTCAATTCTCTCTCCATTCTTATACAAAACACTATTATATCTCAACATAGTCCAGTTTGTTTGTTTGTTTGTTTAATTATTTCAGTTTTCTTTCTTACTACATCTCTCGTTCTTTTATTGGAACTTGTCGCTGCTGCTCAAAACAAGCGTAAGTAATAAGATTACATATATAGCTGATAGATCACCGACTCTTGTAAACATTTCTAGTTGATTTTTGCTTTCGATTCTGCTAATTCAAACTTCAGTAGACTTTCTTTTCTCAATTTGCATTTCCTTTCTATCGAAACCCGTGAATAGCAGTAAGCTTTCTCTTTCTCATTGTATGAACATCAAAGTATAAAACTCCTAATTAGCTGAATCCAAAGTTCAACCCAATTTACTGAAAAGTATAAAACTGAGCTCCTAAAACCCACAAAATTGTTGGTTTTCTCTCACGAGAAATCCCACGAAAGATTCAACTTTTTCTGATCATTCTAAAAGTTTTGGCTACAATTTCATCTTACCAAACAACAAACAACCACAGAGTCAAGAAGATACACTTTATTTACTTTCTCCACTTCACGTGATCCCTCTTACAGCACTGCTATTAAATTTTATAAGGTATCTTAAACATGCAAATATCGTATAAGAATCAAATTTTTGTATCATCCCTGGTTCCTTTAAGCATTAGAATTGAAGAAGCACAATGGCTTCGAAAGAAACTTCTCCAAATTCCCTTCAGACTCATTTTGTTGATATCCATGAAGTTTTACCTGAAGAAGGAGAAGAAGAGAGAGAAGAAGAAGAAGAAGAAGAAGAAGGGATGAGTAGAATGGCAGAAAAAGTGAAAAGGAGTTTAAACAGGCAACCTATTAGAACAGTTAGAGACGGAAGAAGACCTCATCCTCATAGGAGTTTTAGTAGGCAAGTTTCTCTGGAAACGGGTTTTTCAGTTCTCAACAGAGAGTCCAAGGCTAAGGATGAGAAAAAGTCTCTTACCAGAAGTGGACGAAGCTTTGGAGGGTTTGATTCGGCCAATCGGTTTGGCGCAGAAGCACGAAAAGGGGACTTCAGTATCTTCAAAACAAAATCAACTCTCAGCAAGCAGAATTCTTTGTTGCCAAATAGAAAGGAGAAGGAAATGGAGTCTCAGAGAATTGATCTCTCTGGAAGACTCGATGAACCTGTTAACAAAAGTGTCCCTGTTGGAAGATACTTTGCTGCTCTTAGGGGACCTGAATTAGACCAAGTCAAGGTAACATACACAATAATATTAGAAAGAAGAGGGACTTGCATGCACCTGTCCTATCAGCTTATCACCAATACAGCTGCTCGTTGTTTGATGGGTTAAGCAATAGAGCTGGCATCAGATAACTGATGATAATAAACTGATAATACGGATACATGCAAATTTTAGAGATATTAGAATGTTATTTGATTTTAATTTTACTTACTGTATTCAAATTCACACAACGTTTGTGCTATGTATATTTTTTGTGCAGGACTCTGAGGATATTCTTCTTCCGAAAGATGAGAAATGGCCCTTTCTTCTTCGGTTCCCAATCGGTTGCTTTGGTATATGTCTTGGTCTTAGCAGTCAAGCTGTTTTATGGCTTGCACTTGCAACAAGCCCAGTTATGAAATTTCTCCACATTCCCCCATACATAAACCTTGCAATCTGGCTATTAGCTGTAACAGTCCTAATATCAGTCTCTTTCACCTACATCCTCAAATGTATATTCTACTTTGAAGCTGTCAAAAGAGAATACTTCCATCCAGTCAGGGTGAATTTCTTTTTTGCTCCCTGGGTCGTGTGCATGTTCCTAGCCATAGGAGCACCACCTATGCTAGCACCTAAAACATTGCACCCAGCCATTTGGTGCGCATTCATGGGACCCTATTTCTTTCTTGAGCTTAAAATCTATGGTCAATGGCTTTCTGGCGGTAAGAGACGTCTCTGTAAGGTAGCCAATCCATCTTCCCATCTCTCTGTAGTTGGTAACTTTGTTGGGGCTATTTTAGCTGCTAAAGTTGGGTGGACGGAAGCTGGAAAGTTCTTATGGGCTGTTGGTTTTGCTCATTATCTTGTGGTATTTGTAACATTGTATCAAAGATTACCAACAAGTGAAGCGTTGCCTAAAGAGTTACACCCTGTGTACTCTATGTTCATTGCAGCCCCATCAGCAGCTAGCATAGCTTGGCAAGCAATATATAGCGAATTCGATGGATTATCGAGGACTTGTTTCTATATTGCGTTGTTTCTCTATATTTCATTGGTTGTCCGGATCAATTTCTTCACGGGTTTCGGGTAAGAAAGTGCTAATAATTATGGACTTTCAAATTTCCCATTTCAAATCTAGTTTTTGGTGTGAAAGATTTCATGATCTTGCAGGTTTTCGGTGGCATGGTGGTCTTACACTTTTCCGATGACAACGGCATCAGTGGCGACGATCAAGTATGCAGAGCATGTTCCTTCAGCAATAAGCAAAGGTCTTGCACTTAGTCTTTCGTTTATGTCATCAACCATGGTGTCGGTGCTGTTGGTATCTACCCTTCTTCATGCTTTTGTCTGGCGCACACTATTCCCCAACGATTTTGCTATTGCCATCACAAAGAAAAGACTTATCAAGGATAAGAAGCCATTCAAAAAGGCCTACGATTTGAGACGTTGGACGAAACAAGCTCTAGCAAAGCACAATTCTACAAACAAGGATTTTGGTGGAGAGAATGAAGGGGAGTAAACTCCATTCTAGCACCATTCACCAAACAAACACGAATATTTGCGTACTTCTGTGGTAAAATGAGTTGACTTCTCGTCAATAACAGACATCCAGCGAATGCAGCAGGAAGCTGAATTGATGATATTTTGTGCATTTGATATTCCTCCTCAAGGATTTTAGTGGCGAATAAGATCTATGTATACTGTAATGATGCTATTCACCGAACAATCAAAACCAGACACATAAATAAAGGAAAATATTTGCTTAGTTTTACTGGATTCAATTATTCGTGCGAAATGGCCTTATATATTGTTAAATGGAAAAAAGGATCCAGTTGCACCGGCTCCGCACATATATCTCAATTAATGAGTTCGACAAGGGCTGATGCTATAAAGGGTTAACAGTGTGAGTGAGTGGGCCTTGAACTCTGTACAATATTGGCCATGTCACATTGTTACTGGGATATAGCCTGAGACCTACAGATTTTATGGACTATAGAAGTTGGTTTAACATGAATCTCTGAGATGCAGTCCGTTAAAAAGGTAATCGTTGATTTCTTCAGCTGTGCACTTCCTTGAATTCCGTATACCGGAAAACAAAAACTAGATCTGTTAATCACATTTTTTTGCAACTATTCAAGTTTTCGAAGTCGGATGCCCAAGCAGAAAACCAAATTTAGGAGCTTTCTTGCTCTCAGCGAATGCCCAAACTCCTGTTGCAATTTCAAGCTCGGCTGAAATCAGAAATGCATAACAAAATGTAAAATAAGCTGTCCTTGTCAGTAGACATACCTCGCGCTGAAGTGAGTACCGGCTTCATTGATGCACCCATTGTTTCTGCATTGATTTTGTTTACCACCATATACAGATGTTTTTTTTTTCCATCTGTAACATGGAGACATGAATTACATAAATCAATGCGAGCAAAGAAATTGATAAGAATTGTTGCAAGAAAGAGAATATAAAATTAATATATGGTGCACGTGGAAGTTATTTACTCGGGAACATGCCAATCTTACCTCATGTTCTGGCCGAAAAGGATTTAATCTATTTTCTTTTGAACCCTTGCAGTAAAGCAAAGGAAAAAAATTCAATATGGTACTACCAAGAATAAATATTGATAATGTAGTATTCATTTAGTCATCATCATACCTTTATAGGGATGCAGGTCCGTCGAGGTAATTGCAACTGAGAACCATTATTTGGCTGCAGCTCAGATGCCAGAGAGAGCTAGCATTCAACAGAAGTCGTAATTACGAAATATGTAAAGGCAAGCACATTTAATAAAGTATAAGAATAGAAACAAACAGTTTGAGCGGCTACTAAGAAACCCAACATATATTTCCTGTATTTTACCTTGCTAAAAAGCTCCACTGGTAGATTAGGATGAATCCTCTTCTCTGTTTGGAAAATAAATTCCTGTATAAAGTTAAGTGATGTCATCTCATATTAATCTGAGACAGTATTTCAATGTACACAGCAAATAGGATATAGATAACTGATTCATACCGTTGGTACCGTGGTTTCCTGTTTATGATTCCAAAAAACACCAATATCTCCTTTACCTGAAAATATCTGCATCCAGAAAGGAAATAGGTCATTATTACTTCCTATTATGAAATTTCAAGCATTCTGTGCTAAATATGTATTACCTTCTTGTTAAGAGGACGAGCTTTGAAGTTGTGCATTACATCAAAGCCATCCTGCTTTGGAGTATTCACAGTCCTGGAGGAAAAATAAGAGCAGATCCAAGAGAAAGTATAATTGTATCAATTAATAAGTAGGCATATCGAGTGGGCATTCCCTTCTAGTCATATATATGATAAATACATAAGCAATTCAAACAGAATTACCTTTCAAATTCTCTGTTTCTGTGTCCTACAACTGAAACACCACTAGCTTTGTCCAGTTCCTGCAATGGCTGCAGTAATTAATGCAGAGCAATGATGTATGTTTCTACCTTACAATGACAGTTGTAATTTTTGCAATATTTATACTTCTTGGGAACAAAATCTCATCAAAGGTTACCTGATGATGCTCTTGATAATTAATCAAAAGAAGATGATCAGAATATGAAAACGGAAAACATACAATTGTTATGATGAGCTACCTTATCTGAAGCAGTGCAATGAAATGAGGAAGATGAAACAGTAGACATATGCTGCATAGCCCTCTCCAATGTCTTCAATCGAAATTCCTGAAAGCAATGAGATGGAATTTGAGATGCAAAATAAACAAGGGACTCGTTTTGCAAAAACCAATGTTCTTTTCTTTTCTTTTCTTTTCCACTTTTCTTCGGAGAATATAGGTATAAATCATATAAACAATTTTATACAAACAGTTAAAGGCTAGGTACTCTAAAGACCAATAAACTTTTATTTTTGGTAGGTAAAAAGTCCAATGGTTTGCCGGTACACATTTTAGATAGTATCATAGAACTGCTTATGCAGTAAGAAGTAGCAAACAAGTGTTAAGCACTCACTTGGAACTCTGGCAGCATTGGAGTACTCTTCTTTGGTAGAGGCAATGTAGGAGCCTTGAGAATCTAGAAAATTACAGAAGTAAATTTGAGATGAAGATAGAATGGAAAACATTTGTTATTATTATATCAATTAATCT
Organism: Trichilia minutiflora; assembly: GCA_035590515.1. NCBI lineage: Eukaryota > Viridiplantae > Streptophyta > Magnoliopsida > Sapindales > Meliaceae > Trichilia > Trichilia minutiflora. The sequence continues at coordinate 8,399,924 of JAVXUL010000016.1, read as the reverse complement.
CAAGTACCAACTTTTCTATTTAATGGGCGTGCTTTGAAACTGTGTGCAGCAGCTGTAAAATGTTCTTTTTCTGAAACAATCTTAGGCCTGAAATATTAATGCATGAATGAGACCAACAACCTGTAAGATAGAAACTTTTTAATACTCGTTGCTAGAATAGCAATAATAAACCTTATCCTTTGCGCCCTAACTGCTGTTTCAAAGTCAGGCTCTCTTGGAATAGTAAGCCTGGCATGCAAAGAGCTGTTATCAACAGTTCCTTCCTGCAAAGTCACACAGAAATTATCAGTGAACTTTACAAAATATGGGAATTAACCAAGCATATATGCATTGGAAAAATTAAATAAAAAAAAATCTGACGTGCTATTCAAGTATCGAGCAAAAAGTACCATACCCTTGTAGGTGCCTTGTGGACCAAATTAGTTTGATGCTTTATATCAGCAACCTATTATGCCATAAAAAATTAATAATAATATGCAAACAAAAAATAAAATAATGTAACAAAGCCCAGGCAATGAAGTACAAAATCAGAACCTTGCCCTAAAATTCTAACATCCTAAAGCCAGAATACACAATCAAGCCTGCCAAGGGTTGAACTAATTAGGTCACCCAGCACATTGTCACCGCACCTTTGATAATTTCTAAATAGAACATCCTATACTATATTGTAGAAGACGTCTTAACACCTTCAGTTATTTAGTTACTGTTGAAAAAGGAGCGTATATTCCAACAATCAATCTTCAGCAACTGAACATTGGAAACAAAGTCCTTTCCTTGATAAAATTGATTGTCTGCAAAAATTTTGTTCTCATAGGTCCTGATTACTTTCAAGAATAAAGAAAATAAGAAGATTGATCACCACAATCAGTGTACCTTATACAAATGGCCTCCCTCGAGTTTTTGTCTCTTGGCAGCTTGACTTTCGACCACAGAAGAATTACAAAAGCTCCTTTCACCATTGTGAACCAGTTGTGTCTGAAATCTAATAACCAAAGGTAATAACATTGAACAAAATGAAATAGTACATAGAAAGGCTAAAATATGTGAGCATTGCAAATATTCACACAATGAGAATTAGTTTATTAGCAATAACCAAAATAAGAAGAAATGTGACAGTAGAGAAAGAGCACTGGCACACAATTTATGAGCTTTGAAACCTCAGCGAGTTGTATAGAGAATGAATAATCACCTGGAATAACCAACTTGCACTGGTCGGTTTTGCTTGGCTAAGTGGGTTCTTGTAGGTTTCATCAAAGTTGAGCTCCTAGGAAGAGATTTCTTAGCTGATTTACCTCCAGCATTTACTTTATCATTGGACATGTGATCACTAAATGGCAATACTAGGGAGAAAAATGACAAAATATCATTCAAAAGCATCAGTTATGAGAGTATATTGTTTCCGGTTAACATTCAACAAAACCTTAAATATAGAAAGGTAGAATGGTTGAAACTAGTCACAGAAAAAACTAAAATAGAAACCAAAGCATTTTCAGTTTTACTAAGTTATTTTCATATATTGCATTGTAAACGATGTGTAAACACCACTGTGTGCAAGCATCCATTACCAAGGTAGCAAAATGATCACCTGTAGTTAGGTTTAACGGTTGATTTTGAACCTTCTTTATATTGTCACCTTGTAAGTAGGAGTAAATCCCTTTACTCATCCCTGCACAGTCTAGAATCCAGTATAAAACACGATCATACTGGTGAAAGATAATTTAGATTTTGGGATTAAGTGAAAATTCCAAGCCAATAGTCATTTTTGTTAAAAGTTGTCTATTACATGCAAGAAACCTAAAGAGTAATCCCAAAAGAAGAATGATTTTAATGCTCCATGTCAAAGAAGGGATGATGCCCTTTATGCTGCGTATGCAATGAGGTGGTAATATTGGTGCTATGGAAGGTGGTAATGCTGCAGCATAGTTGGCAATAGGTATGCCCAAATATAAATGGCTGTGAAAAACATAAGACAATTACAAAAACAGGTTTAACCAAGATAGAAGCTGAGTTCTTAAAGGCAATAGTCAACTTAGTAAAATGAAAAGTATTGTTAAAGAAAAGTTCAAATATGAGTCAATAACGGTCTAAGCTTGGTTTGTATACTTTGTTAATCCATAAAGCTTGAATCAATAAGGTTTGATCATCATATCGCGCAAGCTAATCCATACTTAAGTTCATCTAAAATTCTTTAACAGACTCAATCAGGAAACAAACTTCAGATTGAATAATTCAATAGAAAATAACTGAGTCTTAAACTCTATTAATCAATTTAAGATTTTAATATACCTTGCATGGCTTTATCTGCCAAAAATTGTACTAGAGAAAAATTCTATACCTCTATCCTCAATATTGATCAGAGAAAATTCGGCGCCCATGCCCTTATCAGAGTCGTTTTCAAGCGAAGTAGTAACTTTGGATTTCGGAGAAGTATTAACATTTTCTAAGAGGATATCCTCTCTTAGAAATAGCTTTGCTACAAAAGCTGCAACATAGAATTTAACAAGAAAATTAAGATAAAAAATAGCAAAAAAAAAAAATCCGCAAGCTTTCATGGTAGCATTGTTTTACAATGAAAATGCCAAATTACCAACTTTTCCCGAAAATAATTTAATGAAACACTAAGGGGGAAAATTCACGCACAACATTAACAGAACAACACGCATATCACTAGCTGAATCGAACAAAATTACAAAAAACTGAAATTTTCTATAAGATTAAGGAAATGTTAGGGTTTTAAAGGTTCAAAGCAACTCACGAGAAGGTGGATAACTCGGAGCCGACTCAAACCAGAACTCAGCGTCACACACCTCCGCCACCGACTCTTCGCAAGTAAAGTCGAAGAACCGAGCTGCATCGAACTCGTAATCGAGATCGATCTCACGCCCCTCAAACACCGGTAACTCGACCTCCATTTCTTCTTCCATGTCTTTCTTTAGTTTCGATATTTACATATAAATGTTCGTCCCTATATCTGTGATAATGATTTTTCAATTGACCAAAAACACTAAATAGAAGAAACTAGAGCTGAGTTTTATAACCAGAAGAGAACGGCACAGATTTCGTTAAGCATCAAGGAAGCAGCGAAGGAAATGAATAGTGCTGTTATTACTTCCAGAAACCAAAAACGTAAGGTACAACAACTACAAATCAGGGTACAAGTACCTTAAAGCGTGATTGACTCGCTTTTGAGCTATTTTGTTTTTGTTTCCGATTTTGTTTTATTATAGAGCCGAGGCTTGTATTCGCAACGATCAAAATATTTGAATTAATGGTTCCGGAAATATTAAAATAAGGTGGTGTTAATTTTTATGACGTAAATACCCCTATAGTTTTGAAAAATAACGTAAATACTTGAATAAAAATTATAGACTTTTTTAGGCCTAAATTTTTATTAATTATAATTACGAAAACAATTTGTGAAAAATCTAACACTAATCTTCTCTAATAATCACTCGTAAAATTATGGGAGTCATCTAAGCCCTGAAATTATTGAATTTTTTTTTTATATGACATAATTCAAAATATAAAAATTCACATGACACATAAATTCAATTTTGGTTATTTTTATAATTAATCTAACAAAATATTTTAAAACAATATTCCCTTTTAAAGAGTAACCATCTTCTCTAAAAAAATGTAAATTTTGCTTAGTTCAAAATTTTCTATATCCATTAGTATTTTTATTAATTTCACCTGTCATCTAATTTTGATAAAAAAAAATAACTATTATTGATTAAATGATAAATTAATTTAATTTAAATTAAATAAATGTTTTTTTAAATCATAACATGAGTCACAATCAAATTAGTAATATAATAATGAATATTAAAAGAAATCAAATTCAATGGATCATATTACATTAAAAACTCTTTTTAGTAAGATTTGAAATTGAAAATGGGTAAGGGTAAGATGGTCATATCGGTGGAAAATTTGGAGGGTTGGTGTGTTGTCTATAGACTAGGGACGGAGTTATTTCGGTCTGAGCCGTTTTCGTTTTCGGCGGCGAGAAGCTGTCGAGATGTCTGAAATTTCGGCGAGTGGTAAGTTTGACCTTTGCAGTTTCCAGGATATTGCGAAATTGCCCCTAACGGTTTTATTCGGTTGTTAGGTAGTAAAAGGTGGGAAGAGGCTAATTCAAATAAGCGGCAATGTCCAAAACCAAAGCATCTATAATTTGGAGGGAGAATAACAAATATCTCGACTTTTTGAGATGCCATTTAGTTTTTATCAAAAATTTATAAAAAATAATTTTTTTAATTTTTTTAAAATATTATTTATTTTTTCATTAAAATATTTATGATAAATATTTATATATAATTTTAGAAAATAATAAAAATTTTCTTTTATATAAATAAAGATACATATTTTTATTATATAAATTTCTAATTTTTATTATATAAATATTTGACTTTTATGATATAAATCTTTAAACACAAATAATTGAATTTTTTAAAAATATTTTAAATTAAATTTATAATTTTAATAGTTTAATTTATAATACCTTTTACTAAAAAATATATAAATTAATTTTTGAAATTAAATTAAAATATTTTTATTTTATATTCATAAAAATTTATGAATTTATTTTATTTTATTTTTATTTTATAATTTAAGTTTATAAAAAATTTTAAAATTTATAATTTATAAAAATTATTTTAAATAAAATCTTTTTATAAAAATTATTTTAAATTTAAATTCTAAAATAAAATAAATTCATAAATTTTATGAATATAAAATAAAAATATTTTAAATTTAATTTTCAGAAATTAAATTATAGATTTTATTAGTATAAAGTATTATGAAAAAATTTTAATTTATAATTTTACGTTTATATTTGATAATATCTTTTTTAACAATGTTTATGAATATAAATTATATTCATAAACATTATTATTGTGCCTTGTATTATTCGCTTGCAATTGATAGGCGAGTACATCATTAATACGCATTTATAATTTTGTCATCATAAAAAAAGGAGATATTATGATGATAAAATGTATTTTATCTTAAGGGGATTTTCGTGTTATTATAAGTGTACGCTTAGGTTTTATATAGATCGATAGTATTTCGAGGTTTAATATGAGATTTTGAAAGAGTTAGAAAGAGTTAGGAATGGGAATGAATGTTGGAAAGCGATCGAAAGTTCGACTATCCTCAAGACTTGAGGCAGGAAGCATTCGATCGAATGAATGAGTTTGACTGAATAAAAGCTTGGTTCGTTTGACCGAACCATAGTCACTAAATTTTTCAGGGAGCTTGAAAACTTACAATCGAACGAATCAATAATTCGTTCAAACGAAACATCATTCGACTGAACGAATGGTTAAATCGTTCGAACGAATAAATTGGATAAAATTTTACAGGAATTCAGAAAATCCTCGATCGAACGAAGGATTCGATTCGTTCGAACGAACCCTACTTCGATCGAACGAATCGACCAGTTCGTTCAATCAAATCATACGAAAAGACCGATTTACTGTCATCTAGAAGCTTCTTTTCTTATATAATCAGGGATAAAATGATAATTTTATACTCAATTTTATAAAAGGTAGCTGAGCCCCCCTCTTCTTCCCTGTTTCTTTCTTCTTTCCCTTCTCTTCCCCTCTCTCGTTCGTTCTTTGCTCCTCACACACTCACACCTCATTTTTCATCCTTTCTTCGATTTTTACTCATCCTCTTGTCGTATTCTGCATTGTAAACACATTGCTAGCTTCAATTTGTCACAAGAAGCATGGAAATCGTAGTAGAAGGAAGCTAGGGTTTTAGGATCCATTTAGAGTTTTCGATGTTCCAGGTCAAATTGAAGAAAACCAATGATACCACGCAGTTCATAGCAACATTTCTAACTCATTTGCATATCACTTTTCGTATTTTATCAATTTTTGTATAAATGGGTTTTACTTCGCTTTGTAATAAATTTTCTAGTTTTATCGTACGATTTTAGTTTTTGGTGTCATTTAAGATGTAGGAAGATTGGGTAACTCGTTAGGAAATTAGAAATGAGAATTCAAAAAATATGGATAGGTGTGAACAGTAATCAGGTTACTGTTTCGATGAGGATGTGGGATCCATTTGTGAGGATCGTAAAATCGAGTCGAAATGAGCTAGTTTAGCACGAATGTGGGTTCTCGATATTGAGGATTTGATAACCGGTTGGATAATGAGGGTTTTATCTGATTTTGAGTATAAACCAATTTTAAAAACCCAGGTTACATATATTTCAGGCATACGAGTCTCGTTTATAGTTTAGAAATGTGTATTGATAGAGCTCTGACATATGTGTAGGCACCGATCGTGAGAATCAAGAATCCAACCCCAGTGAGGAACTTTAGGGAGTGCATACCCTCCCTAACCTATGAGTGGAACCCTTTTATACTTTTTCTTATTTTAAATACTTTATAATTTCAAACAGTTCTACAAATCATATTAAGAAATTATTTATCTATGATGGGTAGAATGCAAATGGAATTTTCTATATTTTTATATATGTTTTCATGATTTATAAAAGTGTGATTTGTGAATACTTGAAAGCATATTTTGGTACATTTGAAAAAGTGTTGATATATAATTGTGGTTTTGATTATATGTGTTTATTTATATCGATGATTTCGTAAATGCTTTAGTATTCCGAGCTTGATGGGATTCATGTGTGTATATATTCCGATTTTTATGAATTCAATATGTATGATGATTTTATGATAATGATGTGGCCAGTGGGCCAAGTTTTTATATTTGGTACATGATGATACGGTCAGAAGGACAAGTTTTATGAATGCATATTGGTCATACGGCTATGAAGGTCAGGTTGTTTACTGTAGCTATAGGGGTGGTAGTATAAGGTTGGCCTAATTGAGAGGTCGCCTAGGTGAGTGGATACTTCACAGGTGGGGGTGATGTATGGTTGTATTACTGTGATGTGTGATGTGATTCGACCACCTGTGAGTCTTATCAAGTTAGTCACGGATGTCGTCGCGTGGTTAGTTCGAGATAAACGTCAGTGGTGGGCCTATTTTCTTGGTAACTATGCATATTTTTGTGAACCTTGTGTTTAGATTTTAAGGGTATAATGGTAATTTTATATTTTTCTGTTCATGCATATGCATCTTCTTATGTATACCAATAGTTCGTCAACATGATTTTGGGGTTATATTCGAGATTTATATTGGTTAAGAAGAGTTTGGGAGTGTGCACGTGGGGATCACATTGATGGTTTTCAATTTCGAAGAGGGCTTAAGTGAGAATTGCCATTTTGGCAAGTTCGATCGATCGATCGAATGGTCAGATTCATTCGATCGACAACTTGGTTTTGTAGCTTTTGATTCGTTTGAACGAATAGGGGGATTTGTTCGATTAAATGAGGCTTCGATCGATCGAATAGGTTATTTGTTCGATCGAAGCAATGGTTCTTCGACCAGTAAAATTGAAGCTCTCTGACTTAAATAGACGTTGAAGGGTTCGTTCGAACGAACTTTGGTTCATTCGAGCAAAGGGGGTAGTTCGATCGAACAAACTTTAACTCGTTCGATCGAATCGGTATGAAATGATAAAAATTGCCCTCTTCTAGAAGCTTCTCCTCTAGAAAACTTAAGGGCAAAATGATAATTTTATCTTTTTTCTATAAATAGGGGGGTTAGAGGTCAGATTTCACACTTTTCTTCTTCTTTTCTTCCTTTCTTTCTTCTCTCCCTCTCCCTCACGCACAAGCGTGCTCTGCTCTCTCTACCTCTCACTCGATTTCTTACCAAACCTTGAAGGAATCACATTCCACGTGTCTAACCACCTAGGAGCAATAATTTAGCTATAGAGGCATAGAATCGCAAAAGAATGTCTAAGGTTTCATAGAGGAAATTTGGGATTTTCTGACTTCCGAGCTAAATCAAAGAAAACCGGCCATACCTTAAAGTTCGTAGTTACATTTCTAACTCGTCTATATATTTTGTCTCCCGTTTTAGTCAATTTTTATCGTATGGGTTTTATTGTGCATTTGTATGAGTTTTAGTAGATTTATCACACACATTCTAGTTTTTAAGTGTTAGTTGAGTTGTAATAGAGTTGGAAAAGTCGTAAGAAGTTAGAAATATAAATTCGAAGAATTTGGGTGAATGTGAATAGTAATTAGAGTTACTGTTCTAACTAACATATGGGATCCGCAGGTTTAAATTGCGAAATCGAGTCAAATTAAGCTAGTATAGCTATAATATGGATTCGTGGCGGAAATGTATCAGTGATTAAATGGTTAATGGGGGTTTTAACTAGTTTCAGGTATTTATCTGACTTTAAAAAATTCGGGTTAGCATGAATTGCACGCCATTGAGTCTTATTTGTATTTTGGAATGTATAATGATACCATTTTGTATACTTATGTTTAGATAACGATACGTGAAAGAGATATCCGGGTGACACACCGAGGAACGAGGAAAACTAGGGAGTGTGTACCCTCCCTAAGTTGTGAGTGGACTGTTTTCTACTTTTGTTACTTCATTCCAAACTTACTTTTATGATTTTAATGATATGCCAGTGTTTTACAAGTGGTTATGCTTAATACTATAGTTTACGTGAAAATACATCTATTATTATATTTTCATATGGTTTTGAGCTGTGATACGATTTATATGATGGATTTCCTTTGCTTGACATATGTGTTTATATGAATGATGGTCGTGGGGCCAATTTTATGATATGTATATACTTTGATATTGATGTGTATGGATTGTGATATGCATATTGGTGATAACGGTCATACAAGTCAGAATATTTACTGTAGCTACAGAGTGATAGTCTAGGGGAGAGTTCACTAGGATGTGGACCCCCAGGTGAGTGTTATATGTGATAGGCTAGGGACGGCCTGAGAGAGAGGTCGCCTAGGTGAGTGGAGGCTGCACAAGTGGTCCTGGTATATGATGATTGTGATATTGTGTGGGAGATATGATTGACCACCTGTAAGTCTCGTCGAGTTAGTCATGGACATCATCCTGTGGCTGCTGGAGATAAATTTCAATGGTGGACACATTTTTTGAAAACTCCTGCATATTCTATTTCTTACATTTAAATTTTTTTTATAAAATAATATGTTTTATTTGAATATAAATTCACTGATAGTCTCAGGATACCCAGGGCTAGAGTAGTCGCCGAGAAATCAGTCAGCCCAATAATTTTCAATATATGTTTTGAGGTTTCAAACTACAAGAAATATTTATTATATTATTGAACCGTTTGCAAGATATTTTAAATAATCTTTATCATTTATAAATAAATGTTTATGTACTTATGTTTACCTTTAGTTCACTCACGAAGTATACTTCCGTATACTCATCCCTCCTCACCCTTGAATTTTAGGTTCGCTTAGTTGACGGTTAGCGGTGGTAGAGCTTCAGGTATAATCTATGTCGACTCAAACTGCATGATCTATAGTCCACTAGTGTCTCTTGTTTAGTTTATTTGGCATATGAGACTTTTATGAATTTCTATGAAATTTATAATAAATATTTGAATTACATTTTGGGATAGATTGAATCCCATAGATTTAAATTTGATTGAATATTTCTGGATTGATGAGTATATTTATATTTGAAGTATTTGAGACTTCTCGAAAATAGATTTGAAGTTTGGGTGTTTGGTGATGAATATTTTGGAAGTGTCTTATGAAATGTTTGAAATAGGCTTTTGGTCAAGGCCTCCCAGGCTCACAGGGCGTATTCTGGTGATTGAATACCCTTGGGGAGTCTGTGACGGTTGTCACGTGTGAGACCCATAGGTTGGGACGTGACACCTCTCGACCTATAAAAATAAAAGTATTACTTATAAAAGACTTACTCTCATACAAGTGAAAAATATCTGCAATAGTAGAAGTAAATTTTCTTTACACTAAATGATTCGTCTTTGAGTTTCATGACTTAAATGGTCAGAATCATTTCTATCTAAAAATATGTAAAACTGTTCTTTAAGGGTTTCATTGTTATTGTATACCCTAGAAACCATTCGTGTTATCGATTTCAAGGCCAATGATCTTATATAATTTTTGTTTATTAATAAAAGAATTGTTCTTTATTTACATACATTAGCTGTTTTCTTTATATTGGCACATATATAAAGAATGTATCTGAATTATCTAGATATTTTCGTTTAATTGTTAAATAAAATTATCATATTTTTCCTTATGTACGTGATATAAATTGGGTAACTATATCATATAGTAAGCATACTAGTTGCCTCCTAATGATATCATATGATGATATATGTAGGTTGACAATATAGGTATTATCAGAAACGCATTAGTATGGATTTATAGCTTGTGAACTATTTATCAAACTCGACTATATATTGACAAATCACATGGTATGCGTGTAGTCAATAATTTGTTAATAAATTATAATAGTGTACGATGTAATCTTTAAATCTGAGATGTTTAGAATCGGACTCTGTGTGGATGGGTATATTTCATATGATGTATATGTGCAGGACTAATCATGCCTTATACAAGAAGTCAGTTTGGGTATACTTTATTCATATAGGTGTTCGATTGAAAGTCAAGATATCACACCCGTGTGTGTACCTTAAGGGCATATTTGTAACTTCATCACATTTTCTGTTCATGATTTTGCATCCATCGTGCATATCAGTAGTTCGTTCGCTTATTTT
>JAVXUL010000016.1:8368473-8378787 GCA_035590515.1 Trichilia minutiflora | reverse complement strand
GAATTTATTATTTAATTATTAAAAATTTAATTAATTATTATTTAAATTTGAATATTTATTTATTTTGTATGATTATTTATATTTCAAAGTTAATTTGGTAGTTTTTAAAATTTTTTGGATTAAAATGTAAGATTTTTAAGAAAAAATTTTAAAAAAATAGATCAAATTGTAAGAATTATAAAGTTTTTAACTTTATTTTTAATTTTAAAAAAATAAAACCAACCGGGTACCGATTTGGTTTAAACAGGAGATCGATTTTTCGGTCCCCTTTTTAAACCAGACCGAATCTGGACTAAAATTTTCAGATCCGATTTAAACCGGACCGGATACTGGTTTAGCTAAAAAAAATAGTATCCGGTCCAGTTTCACCCCTACCTATAAGGCAGGGTGTATAATCAAATCGAATTTAATCAATATAATAATGAATTATTTAAATCTCAAAAATTTTAAATTTAATCAGGTTCATATTTTTTATACTCTATTTAATTTAACAAAATATTTAAAATATATTCAAATTTAATTTAATTAAATTTAAATACTTATTTTTTATTATATATTCGATTAAATTTGTGAATTTAATAATTTAAATATTATTATTTAAATTCAATCTAAAAAATTATTTAAATTATTTAAATTTAAATTTGATTCAATTATTATTCAATGGAATTTAAATATTTATTAATCCGAATTCGAATAATTTGATACATTTACTCTTAAAAACAACACTCTATACAAACTGTATAGTAGTGCTTGGAATTTTTATCAAAAAAATAATTAATTACGAAATTAAATACCAATTAAATTATATTTTATACTTTTAATTAATAACTTTTGTTCCCAATTATTAAAAAAGAAATACTTATATACACCTATTTAAGATTAGGGACATCAATCAACTCATGCGATTATGATAACTTCTCTCAGTTATTTGGGAGTTGATCCCACGTTTATTTATTTTATTTACGAGTTGTACTTATAAATATTTATCTACATTCTAATTTTTTATCTAATTGTAAACATATATATCTACCTTTAATTTTAGTATACTAATACTAAAAAAAAAATTTAAGTTAATATAATAATGTAGTTGTATAGAGATACAAATAAGATTTTTTTTTATAAAAAATTGTATGGGCAATATTATATTATCTTATATTATATTATGTGTATAATAATGCCTAGTCATTATTTTGTTACATGAATGAAAAACAATATCAATAAGGTTTGTGTAATTTTATAACTACATACTACATCATCATGTTCATGTTCATGTGACATATACTATCATAATTAATTTAAAACAAAATTGAACCAAAAATAGAACATAATAATAATGTGCAGGACAGTATTTTTTTTTTTTGTTTGGAAGAAAATGTGCATAAAATTAATGAGAATTGGGGATGGAGTTGAGAGAATCGAATAGGATATTTATGATCTTAATTATAACAATCAAGTTAAGATGCTCTCATTTAATAAATGACATTTATGACTAATTACTACTTATCATTCTAAATACGGGTACTTAATTAATAATGTCATCTTTACTGTTTTATTTGTTTATAGTCTTAGCATGCAATTCAAATCATTTACAATAATCTTTTTTTTTTCTTTTTTTCAAGAAGTGTAGTTTGATAGATAAATATATATTGGACAGTTATCTTTATGCTAATCCTGTGTTTAAATTCAGTAATATATTTGTTTGTAAGAATCAGGATAACATGAGAATTTTAACCAACTTTCACACTGTAATATTGGATGATTCTTAAACATACTAAACGACTGCATTTGACATTAATCCTATATTCAACAGGATATCATAATTTAAATACTGTAGAATAGATATTTTTTACCCTATACAAGTTTCTTTATTTGATTTCTCTATTAAAACTTGATAATTGTTTAGTATTTCCTTTGTTAGTGTTATTTATTGTTAATGTCAAATTTTGATGTAGGACTTAAATTTCAAAAATTTATATTAAACAGGATCAATTTTTAAATTTAATCAGTTAATTTGACGATATTTCAACTAAATATTTAGAATAAAGTTGTTGGGCAACTTTTAATTTTTAATAAATTAAATTTAGAGCAAATTATATTCACTCTATTATATTTTAAAAAATAAAATAAAATAAAATACAGAGTGTGTTAAAAAAGAGAAAGTTATTTGAAATTTAGAATTGATAGACTTGTATTTAAATAGTGCACTAAAATTATTTTAACATTTTTAAAAATAAGAATGTATTTAAAAATAAATATAAAAATTTAGATAACTATAGAGTTCAAGTCTTTTAAGAATAAATATAAAAAATTTATATTATAATTTTAGCACGAGTAAAATATGAATTACAAAAATACATTAAGAGTTCAAATCAAAATATTATTAAATTATAAAAAAAAAATATTAGTGACAATACTATAAATTAATTTAATTATAAATGTCTATTTATAATATAAGGTTGAAAACATAGGAAATAGCATAGAAGAAATATATGTTCATATAAATTCAATCCATTCAAAGATACCAACTTATCCATTGTAAAACACTCCTCATAAAGCAGGAAATCTGCAAGTTTCATCATCGACAATAATTAATAACACCACACTAATATTTTACATTCAAGAATTTCACAGTTTCATGCAGACATTCCAATTAATATTTACATTGAGAAGAAGCAAAATAAAGAATTTTTTTTTTGCCCCTCCTGGAACTGAGAAAAAGAAAGGAAAAAATAAAAAGGTCATCCTCTCGTGTTCATGTTAGTGTTATTTCTGAGCTCCCTACATTTCCCTTCCACACCGTTTTACAGCACAATCCTACATTAGCATCTGAATGAAGTTGCTTAATAAATAAAACCTCATCCAGCCATATGGTATGTTTGAATATGCAAAGGCAACCCTGTGTAAAAGAAAGGATTTTCTCAAATGGAAACTAAAAAAAGAAGCTTACTCCGGCAGTACTTCTTCCCTCTGCAATACCTTGAGCTGCCTTTTTGCATACACTGTGAAGAAAATTGTGACAGCTACAGATGCACTGAAACCAATAACATTGAAGATGATCTGTGGGGCTGAAAGAAAGTGGTGGTCATATGAAGCATCTGCCAAGGTACGTATCAGAATCCCACTACAACAACAAATGCCCATGAATTCAGTCAAAATCAAAGATATATGCATCTCAACCAGCCATCTTAAGTGATCAAAATTTCTACCATAATCTGAGACGAAAACAGATAAAAGCATTTATCTTCATATATGTCAAATACAGGTACATTTATTAAGAAAAAAAATTGTAGACCAAATGCTGGACTAAGGAAGGAAAGGTACACATAAATATCGAACATGATAGCTGAGCATATTAACCTTGCTTTTTTCAAGAACAATAATGGGAAGTGATTGCTTTTGATTAATTAAATTCATACATTTGCTCCTCAAACTCTGCAAGCAAACACTAAAATACCAACATGAATGTTGAACGCACTAGAGGAATGGTCATAAAATAAAACTCAAGAATTGCAAGCTATAAACCTGAATTAAGGAATGATCAGAAGTGACCAAAGACTCTGCAGTGTAATCTATATGGGTTAAGAATCATATCCTCATCAAAGATAACAGCATCAAGTGTAGCCCCAAAAAATAAAACATAATTTACCACCTAAATTTCAATTTTTAACAATAGGCATACCACCAGTTTCACACCATACCACACCACCGATTAACAACTCCTCAAGAGAACATATATCAAGATTTCTCTATCATTCCAATTTTATCAAATATCTCTGAAGAAATGAACACGTTTCAAGATTTAAACAAGGTGTTTGTAAGTATGTGTTAGCAGGTGCTATTCTTACCTTTCCCTGATAAAAAACTTATGTAATGCAGCTCAACTGTCCTTCATTCGGTAAAAGAAAAAAATGGTATTTGGTAGCATCTTCAATTTCAAAAGACCAGGACTACTTCATTTTGGACTTTCTACATATCTAATTTATCACAGAGAACCAAAATGTGAGCCAGGAAACCTCTTGTTTGATATGAAGCTTTCAAGCTCTACAAAGTAAAGTTTTAGTTCAGCGCTACAAAACTGATTTTAAACAGATGAAATGACATGGAAGATATATATTTAACTAAAAAGTTTTGGCTGGGTATTTTCATCTGAGGGCCAATAAGAGCTAATTCCAAGCTCTCCTCTTAGATTTTCTTCTGGGTAGTTCCTTCTATCCTTATCCTAAAAGCTCATTTTGGTTTTAGGCCAAATTTGAGCATGCGTGCACAGATACAACTATGTGCAATAACGACCAGCTGTATTAGATCCAATTTTTTTTTTCCTTTTCTTGACCTAGCTACAAGGATTGGACTCTATAATATTGAAAGAAAGTAGAACCTAAAAGGAAATGAACATAGGAATCACTAGTCTTAGAATCAAGTTGGACCAAAATAAAGGTTTGATTTCTTTGAGCAACCCCACACTATGCTCAAACAGTCAAACTTAACTGTTCTAAAAAGACTGCATAGAATAATGAAAAAGCTTGCAGGAACAGTTTAATATGCAAACTGCATGTAGATCGATTGAACATACTACCAAACTGGCATTAAAAAAGTCTTGTATACAAAAATGTTATCTTTTTCAAAGTTTGCCATGGAAGTTAAACAGTGATCAGCCAATAAAATTGAGAAAAAGTATGGACTGAAACATAACGGAACAAGCATTAGGCAACAAATGATCTTTAATATGAAGACATACTAGTATCTTTCCTGGAATCTGCACAGGCTAAGGCAGTCAATGCAACAGGACAATATGCATTTTTTAAGAAAATATTTACTGAAACAGAGATTTTACGCATGAATCTATTTGACAGAGATTTGTCTGTGTGTATGTCATATTCATGTGAGAGGCTAAGGTTATAAGAAAATGCTTACGAAAAACCACTAAGAGGGACAGACTATTCTATATAAAATAAGCAGAGGAAGTACATACGTGTAGATTGTAACAAAAATCTCAGGTACCATTCCAACCAATGATCCCAAGAAGTATGGGCCAAACTTAACATTTGTTGCTACAGCACAGTAATTATATATAATATATGGGAAGGGAGAAATCCTGATCAATGCTACAGTCCGAAACTGATGAAACCAGTTTCCTTCACCACCTGCTCTCAGAATAGCAGCTTTCTTTGGATATTTCTCTAACCAGCCCTACATAAGTATCAAGAAACGGTTCAGAGAGACATTCATAAAGCAAGTAATGAACAAATAAATTTTGGTATATGATACTCACTTGGATTCTGTGAAGGAAAAGAGAACCAAAGAAATAAGGAAGTGATATGCCCAAAGCCACCGCTGACATAATAAGTAGAAATCCGAAGCCATAACCAAATGTCATCCCAGCCACCCACATAGAAGGTGAAGATGGTAAAAGTAAGGTGGGAAATAATGCCACAGAAGCAAAAACCAGAACAGCTAGCACCGGAGTACTAAATGTAGTTGTCTCCCAGTTTATGATTGGGATAACCTCCTGCAAACATTGATTCAATGATCAAGGACAGGTAGAGACTCAAAGAAAAACGTGCGTGTACACACACACACACATGGAGTGCAAGATGTGATCTAATCTTCTAGCATTATCTTCCCGTACACAGTAAAAATATGTCAGTCCGTAGAAAATAGGTAAATAATATTTCAGTCACATTTCATTAACTCATATTCTGTGATTTTCACAAACTATATCCTAAAATTAAGATGTCAGCATAGGACCACCAAATGTTACTGGTGAACAGAATACCATAAAGCATAAGATCAAGATAAAAACAAGTTATTAAATCAGCTGAGATAAGTGACATGTAGCATCAGACAACAATTCCATACAAAGTCAAAAGCCCACATTGTAAAAATTCCATATTAATCCTTACAGCTACATCATTGACTTAGTCTACTAACATTCCTAGAGCTTCAAAAAGAATTACTCCACATGCCAAATTTTAGTTACTATTCAACGTGACTAAAAGTCTAGTGTTGTAGTGCATTACACAAAGCAACTATTTGTTCACAAAAAGCTTCTATAAGATGTGAAGCAATTAATTTTGAAAGGACTATTTTGCTGCTCAGTTCACATCTTGTCATATATATATATATATATATATATATATACAGAAATCTCTTGACCTTTCTATGCTTCTCCAGCTCTAAACTGAGGACTACTACTGGACTCTACAATTTGGTAATGAGGAAACTTGTGGAATGTAAATATTCCTGGATGTGGCACCAAGGGGCTTCAAACCTTGGTTGGATCCAAAGATCTTTTACCACTCAACCCAACCACTTAGGGCTTACCATATTCTAAAACACTAACAGGCACATTTCAAAACAAAGTTAGTCAACCTGCTGAAAGATTCATACATCTGAATTCCTCAATACAATAGTATGTGTCCCCAGTAATACTCAACATAACCTTGTAGAACAGTCTAACGATTGGAAAGCACCAGGCAAAAGCCCCAAAATGTGATTTGCCTAAAAACCACACTAAAACACTTTCTTTTGGAGAAATCACACTAAAACACATTACCACTCAACACTGATTATACATATACATCATAAAAATTACCAACTCCTGGAATAATTGGAAACTAACCCTATCATTAAAATCAAAAATAGGCCCAAAATCATCTATCCTAAATAAAATAATGATTCATTGCACAATCACCATACAAAGAAATCGACATTTACAGGAAACCAACCTTACCCACAAAATTTTAACAAATAAAAGCACCACCGACAGTCCTAAAGACGAAAAAAGCAATAATTCAAAAAACAATCTATAAAGATAATATAAATTCATAACCCAGAAGAAGAAAAGTTGAAATTCGTAAAAAAGAAAACATTACGCACAAAATTTTCAAATAATGAAAAATCAACTCCAAACACGATTTCCAATCACATGCATACATAAAGAAATCAAATTAAAAATCAAACCGACCTTATCCATGAAAAATGGACCAACCCATTTGAGAAAAACACCAGCCAACAAACCTAAACACGTTAACAACAACACTAACTTGACCCAGCCCCATACTTTCCCGCAACTCCATCTTCTTGGTGAACCAGGCTCCTCCTCTTCACATTCCCTCAATTGCACATAGTCCCCTTTATTATTATTACTACTGTTATTTTCTCCAAAATCTATTTTCAGCCCCAACTCTGGCACCACCTCATCATCATCCTCATAATAAGTCATTGGAGAAAAAACAAAAAAAATGTAAGAATTGGAGATATAGTGCCTTCGTTACGCGTTTGGTTACTGAGAAAATAATTGAGGACAAAGATATAGGAAGAGGTGAAGACTGCTAGATGATAGGAGAAACTACACAACCGACCAAGCAAAAGCAATAACTCTGAAATCAATTCAATTAACTCTGAATCTTGGATTTTTAACAATTTATTAGCCGTTATCACAATTTTTCCGTCACTATTAAAACGGTGT
Organism: Trichilia minutiflora; assembly: GCA_035590515.1. NCBI lineage: Eukaryota > Viridiplantae > Streptophyta > Magnoliopsida > Sapindales > Meliaceae > Trichilia > Trichilia minutiflora. The sequence goes on along the minus strand of JAVXUL010000016.1, from coordinate 8,371,319 downwards.
CGCAGAGACCCGGATTTGGGCAACGTTTCTGTAGGGCATTGTTTGGCGTGACAACTGGGATGATTAGGAAAGAAGAAAAGAAATGCTAAATGCAAGGTAAGCAACAGCATAGTTTTGTGATTTATTTTATCTCCTCAATAATTAAATTTGTTATATCCAACAATTTACTAATTAAATGGTTCCATGAGTTTTTGTGATGTAGTGTACACGTGGATGAAGTTGATAGGTTGAAGTGACTGAAAAATAAACAGTATTGCTGACTTAGGAGTGTTGTTGCTGTTTCGTTGGCTTGTCGTGACTTAAACTTTAAGGAAAGCATATAATTCACGGATTTTGGAAGGAGGCAGTGAGTTACTTCCGGGTCGGTGACTCGCTCATTATTTATTAGTATTTTAATTATTTCAACGTTAATTGGTAATTGGTTGAATAATGTCCAATGACAATATGACACGTGTACATGCGGCTGGTTTCAGCCACCACCAAGGTTATAGGGAAGATAGACTAATGGGGATACAGAATCATGCTTCAGAACGTATGTGGGGTGGACTGATGGGACAGGAGAGAAACACGTTTCAGGTTATTGTATTTGTAGGGTTTTGTTGTGGTACATTCATTTCTAGTATATTGTCTTTATCCTTTTCTTTTTCAATGCAATTTTTAATTAAGAAATGGAAACTTAACTCCTTAACATTTGATCTATTAAATTATTTTATTTTAATAATTATAAAAATATTTATTAAAATTTAGTTTATTAATATAATAATTTTTATAATTTTATATGAGAATAATTAACTAAAAGAATAGTAATTAAATTCTTAAAATTTGTTAAAAATAATATAATTTATTATTTATTTATTTATTTTATAACATATGAATAATGTTTGTGTATTAATAAATTATATTTTAATATAAATTTATTTATTTTATAACATACTATAAAATAAGTAAATAAATAACATGCATTTCTCAAACCTTATTATAAATAAATAAATTTATATTTTAGTTATAATATATTATAAATTATTATATTGTACTATAAAATAAATAATTGATGTATTATATTTTTATTTAATTTTAAAAATTCAATAGTCATTTTCTCTAATTATCATTTATATGATATCTTACTATATTTTTTATAATGAATAAAATAATTAATCATATGTTATAATTAATTATGTTTGATTAAAATAATTTGGATAATTCATATTAGTCAAATTAAATCAAAATTGCTTGGATATAAATGTTTATAGATTTGACTGAGTCATTTTTAATGATTATGTTGAAAATGTGTTAATAATATGTTATATGAAAGATTGATAAATTATACGGTAATTTGTGATTAAATTTAAATTATTTGAAGTATATAAATTGAGTTTTATTGAATAATATTGTACAATAGAAAAAAATTTGAGAAAATTTTAAATGCAAGAGCTAAGTATCAATATCAAGTCTATAAGTAATGATATTTGTTGGCTAGTGAAAGAAAAAATGTCAAGAAAAATAGGAGTATCGATACATCATCTTCAAGAGGTCATATCGATATATACAACAAAATATATCGATACGTGAAGAAAAGATCAAGATTTAAGAATATAACGTAGAAAAGTATCAATATATTCATCAAATTTATTAATACATATTGTAATGACAAAGATCTTGAAGATAGAATATATAAAAGTATTGATACCCTCTAGTAATATATCGATACATTAATAAGTAACAAAGATTCTAAAGAAAAAGGAACTCCAATATTGATATAATTTAGTAATGTATTAATATCTTTTACAGATTTCAAAATATAATGACTAGTTTGATGTATATACTATGTCCATTTAATAAAAATTCAGAAAGTCGTTGAAGCCATTATTTAAGGACATAAATATATAAATTTTTGTTTAAGGCATAGAGAATTTTTAGAGAATATTTCCACTCAACTTTTAAACAACAAGAAAAACGTTCATATATATTTATTTTTATCTCTCTATAACTTAATTTTCTAATTACTATAAAGAAAGAAAGCTTAAAAAACATTACACTTATTGCAAATTAACTCTGTGCATGTAACACCTGATCCAAATCTGTCAACAATATTATTCGCTTTGATCCAACTCTTGGGGCCTCACGATTTTGTTTTTGGAAATAAGTTATCTTAATAAATTCCCAAAAGGTCATTCATCTTGGTATTGCTCTCATCTAAGCACATTTAACTACGTAACTCTTGAGAATAAATCACCGCTCATTCCAAAAGGTTTTGTTCACAACTTGGTTCTAACTCTCTCTATATAGTCCAATAACTTTCTCTCTCATTTCGATATGGGATTCAATTCATCCTTGCCATCCTAAAAGTCGCTCCTTATCACACCCGTGATTGTACCATAAAGGCATAATTGTAACTTCACCATATTTCCTGTTCATGCTTTTGTGTCCATTATGTATAATAGTAATTCATTCGCCTATTTCTGGTTATATTTGACGTTTAAGATAGTTAAAAGGAGTTTATTTGAGTATATGTTGGGACCCCGTATGTGATTTTCGATTTTGGAAGGGACTTAAGTGGAAAAGTCTAATTTTTGGCAAGTTCGATCGACCGAATGGGCAGTTTGTTCGATCGAAATTCTGGCTTTCAATTCAGTTAACTGAATGAGGAGTTCGTTTGATCGAAGCGATGATTCATTCGACCAAACAGTGAATCGTTCGACCGGTAATTTGCAAGCTCTCTGAGTATTATTCACGCCAAGGGATTTGATCGACCGAAATTGCTATTCGTTTGATCGAAGGGGTGGTTTGGTCGATCGAATCTTTGATTCGTTCGATCGAATCGGTACGAAATGATGATTTTGCCCTCT
>JAVXUL010000016.1:8339113-8363540 GCA_035590515.1 Trichilia minutiflora | reverse complement strand
AAAATGAAGATATTCAGTAGATAATAATTAAACTTCTAATTATAAGAAATTTTGGTTGAGGGAATGGTGGGTTTGGCAGTCGGAAGTGGAAATTTTGGTTGAGGGAAATGAAGTCAAAAATTTTGGGGTTAGGATTAAAATGAAAATAAGGGTAATTTTGTCATTTTATGTTCTAATCTAGGGATAATTTCGTTATTAAACAATAAATCGGATTATTTTTTATTAAAAATTATTACTATGTACATTTTTTGATTTGGATTATAAACAGCGGACGGTATTTTTGGTTAATTCCCAACAAAATAAACTCTGTTCCCAAATTCTAAAATACGTTATTTTCTTTCCGGGTTCTTAAGATGGATCTTACTGCTAACGCGTTACAACTTCAACAACCGTATTTCAGTTCCAGAAAATTTCCCCTTGTAATTCCAAACCATGACATCCCAGTTTTGCAGCAAAATCGCTCCTTATCACTTGCAACTTCAGGTTGTTTCTTTATTTTCTTTTGCTTTCATTTTACTGATATTTTACTAATTTTTTTATATTGCTTTTTATGATTCTAGGGTTCCCAGTTCATTTTGACTTGATTTATAGGTGTAAGTATGCTTTCTTTGCTTTAAAATTCAGTTTTGGTTCATTATCATTTTTGTTTTCAGTGGTTTACATGTGTTTATTTTCTTTTTCTTTTAATTTTTGAAGTTAAAGTTGGGAGCTCGAGCAATTTTGTAACCAAATGTGTGCCAGCGAAGTTTTCGGGTTCTTTTGAGCAGGATGGGGATCAGAACTATGTGAACGAATCTAAGGAGGTACACTGGTTTATTAATTTTAAAAATGTGATTTAACATCAATGATTATAAAGTGATCTAGGTACTAATTTGTTGATTGTTTGCATTACTTGTGTGCAACTAGATCGAGGTAATTCAACTTTCATGCTTAATATGTTGCATGTACTATCAAATGTTTCCTAAGATTTATGCTATGGAGTTTAGAGGAAAAAATATATTTTGATAAAGTACAATGACAATATGAGAAAAGTATAATAGTATGCAAATGGGTGGATTTCAGCTCAAATTGAGCCTTAAATAGGTTTGCCCTGAGAATTAGAAATGTGAGCCTCTGTTTTTTTAAGGGCTCAAGATTTTGTAGTTTGTGCTAACTGACTTATTTTATGCCTGCATTAATAGCGCGGTTTCTGTGTTTCTGGTTTTAGGTGCTTAAGCAGGAGGGTTCCATTTTGAATATCTTGAAACAATCCAATTCCTTTCTACCTCACGTAGTCCTTGCCAGTACAATTTTAGCTCTTGTCTTTCCACCTTCTTTCACATGGTTTACGAGCAGGTTAGTAAATATTTCTTCAGATGCATGACTTGTTTAACAACTCTATGGTAATATGTTGATTTTCAATCATGAACAGCATGAAGAATCATTTTGTAGTGCAATTTGTTTAATAAAATCATTGATTAAGTGATTTTGAAAAAGGCTTCTATCACCTACTTTCGGAAACATGGCTGCAGAATAATGTGGCTAAACCCAGGGAGAAACTGAAAGATAAACATTAAATCTGAGCCAACTTATCTCTTTTCAGCTAAGTAATTAATAAACTATAGAGGGGTATTTGGTAAGTATAACTGTTCTTCTCAGGCTTTGGAGGTATGAACTTGTTCTGGCCCTAAAATTGGATCGGTCCTCTTTTAGGCCCCCCATTAACCTCACAATCCCTCACTGACAAACAAGAAACAATCGACCTGTTTGTCAAAATGCAACAAATTCACATATTAGTTAGTGATTATTTAAACTAATATTATAAATTAGGATTGTACTTCCATTTTGGGAATGGTAAGATACAATAATCTTATTTGATATTGAGAGTTTTTTTTTTTTTTTTTCAACTTCTAAGGGTTGGAAATTCTGTTTTGATTGTCAATTAGGACATTGAAGCCAGATAGACTACATCATATAAAAGTAAATTCTCCTATGCAATTGAATGAAGTAAACTCCGCTTATGGTTTTATTGTTTCTATTTCTAGGTACTATGCTCCTGCATTAGGGTTTTTGATGTTTGCAGTCGGAGTTAATTCCAGCGAAAAGGATTTTCTTGAAGCCTTGAAGAGACCAGCAGCTATTTTTGCTGGTTATGTTGGCCAATTTATGGTGAAGCCCATTCTTGGATATATTTTTGGCATAGTTTCAGTTTCAGTTTTTGGTCTTCCTACTCCGGTAGGTGAGAATCTGTTCATCCAATCTTCACAAAAAAAAAAAAAAATGGGAGTGTGCTAACATAATGCAATTCTATGAATCAGGTGCAGGAATTATGTTGGTTTCTTGTGTTAGTGGTGCCCAGCTCTCAAATTATGCAACTTTTCTTACAGACCCTCCTCTGGCCCCACTAAGTATTGTTATGACATCATTATCTACAGCAACTGCAGTTTTTATCACACCAATGCTATCACTCTTGCTTATTGGAAAGAGGCTTCCTGTTGATGTAAAAGGAATGGTGTCCAGCATTTTGCAGATTGTAGTTGCACCCATTACTGCAGGTTTGCTTTTGAATCGGTGAGCCACTATCTCAAGGTCTAATTGTTGGAAGTGATAATGTCTATGGGAAGGCCTAACTGTCTTGTAGATCTGTGCATACAGGTTTTTTCCCAGTATTTGTAATGCTATTCGGCCATTCTTGCCTCCACTTTCAGTACTTGTGACAGCTTGCTGTGTTGGAGCGCCTCTTGCCATCAACATCGACTCTGTTATGTCTCCGTTTGGAGTAATGATATTGTTGCTCATTATTGCATTCCACTCGTCAGCCTTTGTTGCTGGTTATGTCCTTACTGGTTTTGTCTTCCCTAAGGCACATGACCTGAAACCGCTGCAAAGAACACTATCCTTTGAAACAGGTGATGTAATTTTATAGAGCATGACACTATATTCCTTGAACTGATATTTTTCCTTTCACAGGGATGCAGAGCAGTCTCCTGGCCCTTGCACTTGCTAATAGATTTTTCCAAGATCCTCTAGTGAGTGTGCCACCGGCAATCTCTGTAAGTCAATGGCTTGACCTTTGAATCATTTGTATTTCATTGCATCTTTTAAAGAAAAATCTGATGCAAATCATGTTATTTACTTTTGTTATTATGATGTGAGAACATTTGCATACTTGATATCGTAGTCTGAACACCCTGCACCATAGTTTGCCCTTTGAGAATTAGCTGATCCTAGAGTCGCTAATTCTTTTCCTGGTTCAGTGGATGCAAACCTTCACTATTGACATAATTGTGAAATTTGTTTTTTCTTGCCATATATACTGTGCGTTCTTAGTATGCATCCCTATTTGCAGCCATATCTATATAAGGGATCCTCCAGATATGAAGTTTCATGAATAATGTCATATAAATTTTGCTTTGTGTTCTTTAATGTCCTTCTTTAGTTTTGAATTAACCTTTCTGAAGTTTATGCCATATTTGTTTTGCAATAGCTCTTGAAGTTTTGATGTTTTCTTTGTGATACGCTAGGAGCTAGCTTTGAATAGTTTTGGTCTCTTACTTACTGTTGGTTGATATGATGTTACCGTACGTGTATGCAAATGCCAAATTGTGAAATTAACTACACTATCTTTAGCTGTGGAAATATGCTGAACTTAAATCGGTGCTTGATTTGCTCAACACGGGATTGAGGTTAACTTATCATAGATGGGGTGTAATATATATGTACATGAAAGAGCTAGCTATTTAATGTATTAAAAGGAGTAGCTAGATGGTGTAATGTTGGAATGTTTTTCTCTATTCGTTCAGCAATTAACTGGCTTTTGATTCTCACACCAATTGCTAAGGAGTCTCTGTTTCTTCTATGGTCTCCAGACTGTCATCATGTCATTGATGGGCTTTGCTCTTGTCATGCTTTGGGCAAAGAAAAACTAATAACAGGCAAAACAAACTCTTTCAACCAATGGCCTGTTGCAAATTTATCAATATCTCTGTTCTTCAGTGCATTTGCATAGATGCAAGACTGAAGCTGTGCAAGAGCTTAAAAAGATGAAGCTACTTAGGCGGCAAGATGAGTCCATCTGCCTGAAGAACGGAACCGTGTTTCTTTTATATCAGTTTAGATCGTGATTTTATAAGAAATGACAGGTTTGTGTTAATGAAATTCCACTGTTGGGAGCCAATCTTCTCCTGAGATTGCTCATGTATTAAAGCGCCCAACTAGCAAGTTCAATTTGATTTCGGAAGTTTCGGTTGTAAACCTGTTGCTCATTACCAGAAATTGGATTGCTATTTTATTTTTCGTATCTCTGCGTTGTACATTATCTAATGGTCTCAAGAAAAGATTAACTATAGATGATTAAGTAGTGGCGATAAGTGACTCCATTGCCTCTTAATTCTCTCTGAAAGAACTGCTGCTGCCTCTTCATATTCCATGTCCCCTGTAAATGCATGTCAAAAGATTTTTGATGCCATGAATTGAATACACCTTCATTTCTAGCCAATTCCAGAGAGCACTTAAACCCATTTCCTGTGGTATATGTATTCAGCTTACCAATTAATTTGGGGGATATCACTTCTCATCTGAGTCATCTCTAGAATCAGTAGTAATCTTACAAAGACCGATAGAAATTTTGGGCAGATTCTTGGGAGGCTAGGGCTTTGATGGGATTATATTATTGTGATTTTGAAGTTATAATTATTACAAGATTCAATTATTTTACCTCATATATAAATAAAATAAATAAGTGGGTACCCAAAAAATTAGCGTTTAATAATTGCTTCAGCCTTGACTTTTCAAAAACACAACAGAGGTATTAAATTAAGCAACTCAGCTGTAACATTGTTGATGGCATCAAATTTCCATAACGCCATGTAAACCAAGATCAAGATTATTTTTAGACAAATTTTTAGACAAGGAAGAAACCAGAGTCTTCTCCAACTAAATTAAGCATAAGGATGTTAATTTGAATAAACATGTTGTATTCGTATCGTGTTAATAAATTTATAATATTTTTATTTTTTTATGTTCATTCGAATTCGATTCATTTATTAATTGTGTCATTCGTTTAATAATCGTATCATTCATTTATTAATCGTATCATTTATTTTTTAAGTAAATAATATAAGATAATACTATTGCTTCATTAACTTAATCCAGTTTATTCAATTTATTTAATTAATTAATATAAAATTTAATATATTTAATTAATTAATTATTTAAATAAAAAATAAATATCAAATATAAATAAATAAAATTATTATATTAAATAATTATTTATTTATATATAAATATTTATTTAAATATAATCATTCATTTAATTAATCATGTTTTAAACGAATAAATAAATTCATAAGGTTAAGTCCGAATATGATACGATTATTAATCGTGTAATATGAATATGATTCAATTATTATTCATGTCAAAATTTTCAAATTCAAATTCGTTTAATTATATCAAATTTATGCTGAATAATCGTATCGTAATCCAAACTACAATCCTTATTCATACCCGTAATCCAAATTACCACCCTTATTCATACCCGTAATCCAAATTACCACCCTTATCATACCCGTTATCTTGATTTCTTTTGTAACTCTTTTTAGTGAGAAAATTGTTCAAAATTTTAGGAAGATTTACTATTTTTTTATTTATATTTTATTTCTATTTCTATCTTACGAATTTCAATTCCAAAGATGTCTTTAAGCATGACTAAAAACGTTGTTAGTCATAATTTTTAATAATAAATTAGTTTTGACACCATTTAATTGCGAAATTATGGGATTTTAACCCCAATACTAACGGACTTGTGAATTACTCGCCGACCATCCTTTCATCTAACGCGCGGTCTGACACAGGATCACCCTCTCTTCCTCTCCAAACCCCAAAATGGCAACCACAACTTTATCGTTGCACCCTCCAAAACCCGTCTTCACTGTCAAACGCAAACGAACCCTTTTCTTTTTGAATTCACCTCAGACACGAAAACACACAAAAAACGCTGGAATTCATGGCCCAGAAAAGGCTGTTGCTGGTCTTCTTGGAGCTGGTTTGGCACTGTCAATGTTGGAACCCGCATCAGCTTTGGAGTTACCGTTGCTAGGTTCGTCTTTGCAACTGAGTGAACCCGCCAACGCCTTGTCCTTGCCTACCTGGGCTATACACGTCTCCAGTGTTGTTGAGTGGTAAGGGTTTTGTTATTATAGTTTCTGCTGATTTTGTTTATGGGTTTTTTGATAATTTATGTTTCTATTTACGGGGTATTTTTTTATTTTGGATTCCTTCATTCTATCGCGGAATTGTCGTCGTTTCTTACGTTTGATGTTTGCTGTCTCAAGTTTCTAATTGAAAAAAAATGCTCAGCATCAACTTAGCTGACTAGATAGATGCACGAGGCAGCAATTAATGGAGAGTTTCAAATAATTGTCTATTTGTGTAATGTGATATAATTCTGTCTTTTTGTCCATAGTTGAAATGTTAGTGGCAGAGCAATATTGCTCTCATGTGAAAGGTTTTGGTCAAGTAGATGTGTTGCAGGGCTTTTGTTATTCTATCATTTCAGAAAAGACGAAAGAAAAAAAAGAATGAAACTGAATTTTTTGTTCAAAAGGATTACCGCGATGGCTTTGGTGTGGCAATATGGGGAGAAACTTGGTTTTGAATCATGGAAGGGTCTCTCCTGGGGTATGGTAAGTTAACAATTTTTCAAGTTACATTCTGCTGTGTGATTTATATAGATGGTTTGAATAAATAGACAAAGCTGTTGTTCTTAAATAGATTATTTTGTGTTTACGCATGATTTTGCAAAATTGGTGATTGGTAAATGTTTTTCTTCGTTTACTTTGCTAAAATGTTAGTAATAGTGACTAAACGATGATTGATCTACTTTGCCTCGTTATTGTTTGACTGGATAGTTTTTCAACTTGTAATTAAGTCAATATGCTGTAAATGATTTCTCTTGTAATTTATTATAGTTCATACTGGTTTTTTATGTTAAATTCTTGGATGGTTGGAAAGTTAATGAATATACTTTGCCTATTCCTTTAGTTGGGAATTCACTTGTATTTGAATAGTCTTTCCTTAATTTTTAGTTTTTCCCATCAAGCTGGTTAGCCTGGAATTTTCCTCTTAAGACCAGGGCTGATTACTTTTCAGTTTTTGATTTGGTGTGTCAGTTACACATCAAATTTCACTCATTTTGATTTAGAACTTACTTCTAGATAATACTTTATTTTTTACAGTCATTTAGTTGATGATGTTCTTTATGAACCTTATTTTCCCTCCTAACATCAACAATTATTTAGGTACCCCTGCTTGGTGGAGCATTTTGTGCATGCACATGGCATTTCTTTTACAATTCTGAGTCACTTGAGGTAAGCCTTCCTTTTTCTGAGAAATATAAAGCCATAGTTTACAAACATATCTTTTATGAGTACTAAAATCAATTTCTTGAATTGAATCAAGGACATATTATTTAATTGATTTCAATCAAATGGACCATTTAGATTCTATTCATGCATATTACTGTATTGAACTCTTAGAATATGGTAGCTCTTAAATGCGTATCACTGTCAATTTTGCTCTACTACAACTGTAATGCGTATCACTGTCATTGCTGAGATATTTCATTTATTGTAAGTCACTACATAATTTTCTTTTAGATTCAGCACCTGAAGAGTGTCACATATTTATGCATAAACGAAAGACAATTCTGCCCAAAATATTTGTACCTCATGGAATGTTGCAAAATGTAACAAATTGATGTTGTCATGAATTCCCATTGCTTACTATTAAGAAGAGAACTAGGAACATTACTAGTAGTAACGATTTCACATTTGAAACAAGTTGCTATGTGTTTATTTGTGATATAGCATATTCTTGGTGGTTTAAAGAGTTTACAACAGTGCAGATGTTATAGTTATGGGGTAACCAAATATGTGCTTACTAAGTTTTTGTTGTAGAACAAGTTGCCATTATTCTTGGCAAATGGCGGCCAAAGTTGGAAGCATGTATAATGCACTAGTTAGTTTTCTCAGTATTCACAAGTGTGACTGGTGGTAATGTGCTTGTTAGTGTTGGCTAAGGAGCTTCTCTTGCATATTCTCATCTGTGTCAGGCACATGTTGATTTTAGGATCCGGTAAATGTTTCATTGGTTAGATATTCATGAATTGTCTCTCTTGCATTAAACTGGGTTTAGTTCATTTCTAATTTCTGAAACATTGGCCTATAAATCACCTTGCCAATTCCTTGGTTATGAAATAATTAGTTAATTTTCTTTGCTTGGTTTATGGATACATATTGGAAGGACCAAAAATTACACAATTCTTAGGCATTAAACTGTTATGCTGACTTTAAGAATTTGATCCCTTCTTTTGTCATTGATTGAGAGAACGATTGATGACATAAAACAAATTTCTCAAATGATTCAGATGTTCCTCTATGGCCTGTAGGTATTGGTAGCTCTTCAAGCAGCACTGACAGTGTTAGGCAATGCTACAATGTGTTATGCTGCATACCGCATATGGAAATCATCAGAGGAACGCTCCCAGAACCTCTAAAGTGTTTATATTAGCATACTATTACATACCTAAATGCATAACTTTCCCTGTTCCATAAAATTTTTATCAGGTAAGTAAAGCAGCCTTGGCAGATCGGGTAGTAATCTGGTCACCAATTAAAATGCTGAGAAAATACTTTTACATTTTGTAGGAAACAGGACAAACGCAAGCTGGAAGCTTCCCATTGATGACAAAATGGATTTTCATGGAGCTAAATTTGAAAAATGAATATAATTTGTGGGAATTAAAATAGTTAAAGGGTGTATTCTTGTTGAGGAATGTCTGAAAGGATTCTTATCAGTCATGTTTTAATTACACTATATTGTGTAATTGTGAAATACTTTTCTTATTTCTGGTTAATATGTCAACATCTGGTTTGACTAAGCTTCTCTTCTTGGATTAACATACCAATTTCATTGCCGCATTTATTTGAGTTCTTTAATTTATTTCAAGAACACCTCGTTTAAATATAATTGCTATTTTGACCGAAATGGTGCTGCTGAGTCTCGTGATCAGACAATGTAATTTAGAAATTTCTTCAAAACTCAGTAGATGAAAATGTAGGTTAAATTTTGTGCTGCGTGTTCCATACAGCTTCAGCTTGCAATCATGAGCCTGCGACTTAAAATCAAGCTGCTTTGAGGAAAAATAAGAGAACACACGGATAATAGTAAATACCATTTGCTGTTTGCTATACTTCACATCTTCTATATCAGAAAATCTTAATAATATTCACACATCTGATATATGAACGACCTATTAAGGGAAAATGAGATTCAGATGCAAACAATAACAACATTGCTCGGAATCACTGATGGCGTTTTCATTTCCCTCAATCTAATCATATATATATACGTAGATTGTTTGTGCTTGATATAACACTGTACTCAAAGAAGCCTTACAAATTTAGGTCGGCTACCCTAGTCATTTGACCTGCTGGTCCGAAAAAAAGCCTTATAAATTTAGGGCAGTTTATTCCAATACCAATATCTATATTTAAATTCAAGGTGGACCTTGATTTCTAACTGATATTCGATTGATGGTGAATACGGTGTGACCAATGAAAAGCACTTTTGGGTTAAAATAGGAGACAGGAAGCAGGTATATAGTTGTACACTGCTCTTCTCTTTTCTAGAGGAAGTTAACATGTCTACAATTTTAAATGTTTTCACGACATAGTAAGGTATGTTATAACCCAGTTTATATATCAAGAATCTGCCCACTGATATTTAAAAACAATTTAAGTCTTTTTGTCTTTTTACATAGTTTAGATTAAAACTGCTTGCTTGTACAAGAATGGGGTAAGTCATGCACCCATATGTAATTAGTATAAATAACCAAACTGAAGTATCTGTAATTAGTCCATCTCTAAACATGAACATAGAAAATACTGTAAGCACCCTACTCACTCAAACTTTCTAGGTTTTCTTTCTTCACGATTCCTTATTTCATTTTTTTCTCCGTTAAAAGTATAGGAATCGAATGAATGGTAGTTGATATACAAGAAGCTTCATAATCCATATATCTTAAGAACCACATAATAGAATTTAATCTCACAGAAGTTCATCACATATCTTTATTATTTTATATCAAAAGAAGGCCACGCAGAGAATGCATATATGCGAGCTGGAGGGTGAGAAGTGAATTAGCTAGGAAATTATATTTCCATGTTCAATTTTTTGGCAGAAGAAGAAAAAGGGTGGTGGAGATGCGATCCAAATGGGGGAGCTTGTTTTGAAGCTCAGACATTAATGCTAAGTTCTCTTGATGAAGAAGATTAGCTTTCTTCCTTAGCTTCTCATTCTCCTCAATAATGCTTTGGTTCTCCAAGTAAAGCTTTATGTTCTTCAGCTCCATATCTTTACCCTCTTTTTCTTCACATCTTCTCCTGCTCAATTATAAAGACTTCCATTCATAGGACCATATATGTATAACATATAAATTCACAAACAACTTTAACAAAAATGAAGGAATAAATTAAAATAACATACTGTAGTATAATAGATGTTGTGAAGCACGTATACCTGGTGAGCCTGTAAATTTGAAGTCTAGCCTTTGATTTAAGCTTTCTCTGAGAAGGATTTGCAGAACGAGATGGCATCCAGTCTGTGTTGTTGGTACACATTCTTCTAACTCTGTGTAGTTGAATGAATGAAATAAACTGATGGTATATGAATGGAATGAATTGAGAGTAGAGTGGAAGGGCAAGCTTCTATATATATGTATATAGGTGGGTTTACTAATTTTCGAATTATAAAGTTTGTATTAGTTAGCTAGTGTCTATCCAATAAATAATGGCTTGGTTGTGGGAGGTGATTGATGGCGATGCTGATAAGCATGTGAATGAGAGATGAGAAGAGAAGAGAAGAAAAGAGAGATTTGAGATGGACTTCCCTTTCATAGTAATGATGGCAGGTGGACTGATAATTGCAAAAGGGGGAATCAAACTCTATATATTTTGATCAAACCAAGAAATTATAATTAAAAGCTAGCTAGCCTTGTGTATAAGAAGATGGATTAATAACAGTATAGAAGGTTCCATATCTTTTTGTTTGCTCACCAACCTCAGTAACTTTTTCATCCAGCTGATTGTTAACTTCATTCATTACTATAAAATTAATTATTAATTAACCAACAATCAATCAGTATTATTGACGTTAAAATTATATTTATCTTCATGATTTTGCTTTATTTAACAGGCCACGCATGGGTCTAGGTATCACTAAAAATAAGAGAAAGTATTCGGCATCCATCACTATCATTGGAAGTAATTCTTCAATTAATGCAACATATATATCCTGTAGGAGGCTCTTGTTTTTCAAACCTCATGGGAGATTTTATAGGATAACAATTTATTTATTAATTTTATTTTGTCTTACTCCCACCTTCATATTCAAACTCAATTAAAAAATCAAATACGAAAACTATTAAATCACGAAGCCACAAAGTATGGAGACAAAACAGTTTACTAATTAATTTGTTTTGAAGCTAATATAAAATCATGTGGTGTAATTTCACTCGTTGAGTGGGTACTACGATGGCAATTTCTGAGAAAATTTCAAGGGACCATGGAAATTTTGCATGCATGGATCGTCAGGCTAAATACACAAATGGCTTCATCGCAACAAATTGTCTGGGCCCCGTTAGTGAAAGTGTGAGATTGAAAAAACTATAATAGCTGGGTCTGTTCATTCATTTCAATTCATTTGTCTTTGGATTTTTAGATTTTGGCCAATAATGTGGACCATTTGAAGATGATAGCATCTTCATTTTACGCCACTTTATTTTTATTTCTCATGATACTGGGTTTGAACACAGATATCTAAGAGTCAATTAATGTATTAATTGAAGCCTTGTATTCGCAAGCTCAGGGTGACATGGTGGTGGGTTCATCTTGATCTTGTATTTAATTTTTATTCCCTAATTTTTTTTTGTTGAAATATTAAGAAAGTTATGTCAGTGTTTTTATTTTATATTTTATATTATTGTATATAGTTCATGTATATAAATCTTATGATTTAAGATAGTTGTCAAGTGATTCATGAGGTTCTGTTCTTAAAAAGTACGTCAATTTCATATTTAACTGAACGCCTTAATAATAATTGGGTGTATAAGTTTTTCTTATATATATATATATATATATATATATAAATAATTGTCAGATGATTCATAAAGTCTCGTCTCTAAAAAATGCATCGATTTCGTATTTAATTGGATGTCTTAATAATAATTGAATGTAAGAATTTTTCTTATATACAAAAAAAAAAAAATATTTGCAAGTCCCATTTCTCCTAATTATTTTCTCTCCTCATTTTCATGTCAAATTATGATAACATACGTCATGTTATATAAGTATATACATAGAATGCATACGTCAATTTTATTCATGGTCTCAAAATTTTAGACCTGGGAATGTTGATTTTTTGGTCAACCTTTAAAAAAAAAATTGCTTCCATTAGAATTAATTAAATAATTATAAGAATTAATTAAGCCGATTACTGTCATTTTCTATTGTAACATTCCGATTGGAAGCCGGTGCCTTGTCTCCACCTCTATAAAGGTTTCTAATTCGACTCTATCACATATACAATACAATTGTATATCAGTAATATCATCAATATATCAATATATCAGACTAATAAATTTGTTTGGAGTAAATAATGCTTTGATTATGGAGAAAGATATCAAAGGGATATGAGATATGAATAAATACTGAGATATATATGTATTTCATTAGATATTCACTTTCAATGCACTTAATTTCTGCTATTAGGGTTGCCATCTATCCATCCTCGAGTTTTATGATTATTTTGTTAAACTACTAATTAATTCCTTGAATCCTTTTTAACTTTTTCATTAAATTTTGGTTAATTAATATAATAACATTTGGTTAATATTGAAATCAATTATGGCTCTGCCCCATATGAACCATTTGCAACCACATCCCATTAATAATCGCTGCATCTCACCACCAAAATATTGAAAGAACATTCAATGATGAAGAAAAAACCTTGATGATCAATCGAGTAGCGCCGGTATTCACATAATTCATCTTCAATTTTTGAACATAAGAGTAATCCTTAAGTTTTTACTGAAAAATGTGAAGCAATTATATAATCACAAAAATTTTTCCCAACTTAATTATTTTATATATCAAGCTTCGAAAAATGATTGTTAGCATATTATTCTATATATAATGATAAGGTTTGAGGATTCGAAATAGGGCTGAAAGCAGATCAAATATCATTTTTTTTTAAATTAGTATTTGATCTAATTAAAATCGGATTTAAAATTTTTAGTTCAAATATGATCTGATTTAAATAAGAAATCAAAAAATCAATTCCATATTTAAATTTGACTAGTATCTAATTTAAAATTTTATTATTAAAATTTAAAATAAAAATAAAATTTTTATAATTTTTATAATTTAGTCTTTGTGTTCAATTTGCCTTAAACAATTTTAAAATATTATTAGAAAAAACAAAAATTTATAAATTAAAAAATAATTTTTATAATATAATTATACAAATAAAAAAAAATTAAAACTCAATTTAAATAATAACTAATTAAATATCTTGTTATAAAATAATAAAATTATTATCATTAATACTATATTAAAATCTGATCAAATCTTTAAATTTTTTTTAATCAGATGATACCCAATCCATCTAATCCTATTAAAATCAAATTAAATTTTTTTTATCCAAATTTAATCTTATTTAAATTAAAATCTTATTTTTTAAATATTAAAATTTTAAATTTAAACTAATACTTAAAAATTCAGATATTTTAATCAACCCTACTCCAAGCTTCACTTATTTCTTCTTTTACTAAGTACTGCTACTACTGCAAATTAGGCATAGATTTAGATGCAATTGTCAACAAAGAAATGAATGTTCTCATTTCTCTTCTTCTTCAAAATCAATTGTTCTGTAAAATTAGTACACCATTTTTGACGTAGATCACATGCATCAATGATGATGGGATCGCTATCGCTGTTCATTAGAAGCTCTTCCCCTGACCCTCTTCCTATGTGCATGGGACCAGGTCCATATCAGTCGTCCATCAAATTAAATTTGCAACTACGCGTCCCATCCATCTAACTGTAGTGTTACCAACAATTGATGATGGCTCTTCACCGTCAACATTATCAACATCATCATGCATATATCTAGCAATAGATAGCATCGTGGAATTTTTTTATCGATGCGTCCGAAGAAAATTAGGTGCCCTATTTTTCAACTTTTACATTATGATAAGATATTTGTAAACGTTATATAATGTTTAGAGTATATACGCACTTGAAGTATAATCATTGCCGGATAGATAATGGTATGAATATTTTCAAGAGTGTACTCGAGGGAAAGTGCCCTAATTTCAAATTCAATGAAAGAGTTGTACAGGTTTAGTTATTGAGAACCATATTAAGTTCTTTCTATATTTGCAAACATAAGTTACATAATCATGTTATATTTTTCAATATTCAATATAACAAGAATTGGTTTATATCCAAATTGATTTGTCAAATAACGCAGAGGAGTAATATTTGGAAGTGTTATATATACAAAGCAATGAATGGGAGTTGATAAAGTAAATAAATACTTAATAATAACGCAGAGGACTAATTGTCATATTTAATTTTTTTTGTTTAAATATAATTTATTAATTTTAATTAATAAATTTAATTTAAAATATTATAATTATGAATAAATTATAAATTACATCTAAATTATTAAATATGTTATATTCGAAAAAAATTAGATGAAATAAATTATAATTAAAATTAATAACTAAAAATAAAAATAGATAAGAATAAATTTATTTTTATTAAATTATTATTTAATAATTCATAAACATTTAAAAATAAATTTATCAAATAATAATCGAAGGGTAAATTTTTCATAAAGTGGATAAGAATAAGAACTAAAAATTCTACCCTTAGATTATTATTTAATAAATTTGTTTTTAAAAGTATAAAATTTATTTTAATCATAATTTGTCTAATTTATTTTTTTAAAATTATAATATATAATCTGTAATGTTTAAATTAATAAATTTAGATTTTAAAATATTATAAATTATAAATATGTAAATCCTGTATTTTTTATTTAGAGACATTTTATTTTTTCTTATTTGAAAGGGTATTTTTTTTTTCAAAAATTGATGTTTGGGTGCTATTATTAGTTAAATAAATCTGTATTAATGTCTAATAAGAGTTTTGAATGAAATTGATTGAATTTAACAAAAGTTGTATTAAGGTCTCAACTAGGCACTCAAGTTTCAAACATAAATTTTTGATGATTGAAAAAATTAATTGATAAGAAATGTGATTATTTAGGAAAAACCATAAGTAAAATCGAATTCCGAACAAGGGAGAAAATAGTATCGAAAATAGACTAAGAATTTGAATGATAATTTCTAATGGTTAGAATGATATATTTTAGAGAACTTGATTGATATTTTATGAGATATTGACACCTAATAAGAAGGTGTCGATATTTAGGCTAAAAAATGAGTATTTTAAGAAGGTATTAACACCCAGATCAAAGGTGTTAATACTTTTAAGAAAGTATTGATATTTTTTATTGAAAAATCACTCGAAGAATAATATCTAACTTGAAAAAAGACTATTTTGCCCTCCTTAATGCTTTCTCCTCCATTTCTTTTATATTTTCAAGTATAATTTTGTCATTTTCTAGGCATTATAGGTTTTTATAAATGAGCGCACTGGTTGGACACCTTATTTTCTACTTTTTCTTCCTGTGACTCTTGTGTGTGTTTACTCCCAGTGTATTGCCAACTTCATCTCCCTTCAATTTCTTATATACTTTACCGTTTAAACTTCTGTTTCTTACTACAAAATATTAGTATTCGATACCCTCTATGTTTTACAAGTTTCATTTCATTGAGTGGACTAAGAAATTAACTGGGAGAATGAAAAAGGGCTTAAAGTTTACTATTTATATTTTTAAGAATTCACAAAAATTATGGCAATCAAAGCTTCCTAGGGGTAAATTGAATCTTTTGATAAGTTTATAAACATTCTAAGGTCTCCAATTTCATGATTTATTGATGGATGTCCATCCATTAGTTTTAATTGCAATTGTAAAATTTGAGTTTCATTATATTATTTAAGGCGTAGAGTACTAGAGTATGCTTAATTTTGGCTAGCTTGTTAAAATGGTGAAATTGAAACTTTCATTATAAGAGAATAGTAAATATGACAACTGTACATTTGGATTTTACTATATATTCGTCCATTTCATATAACTGTGAATAATTGGATTGAATTGTGTATAAACCTAATAATATAGTATAGGGGATACCAGATTGAGTTTAGATTTTTGATTTTGTTAGATTGCGGTTAATTATAAATAGTTGTCGAGTTATAAGATGGCCATGGGATTTTATTGATGAGAATTGAGTAAATGATCAGAGAAATGATTTTAATTGTATAAATAGTCATTAAATGAGAAAATTGAGATAGACGACAAAATATCAAGCATATGCATCATTCATTGCATAATATAGTTGTATTATAAGAAAAGGTTATTAAATTTTGATTTTTATGTATATCATAGGCACGAGAGATTTGGATAGAATATCCCTATCACAAGAAAGCTGTCAGGAGAGTGGTTCCCTATCTCGACATTATGAGTGAATCTTTCTTTGTTTATTCTTGTTTCTTTAAAATTGTTTGTGAAAACTTATATGTTTTATATACTTTAAGATGATAGAGGTTTTTCTATATGATTTGTGTTAAAAAGAGTGTTGATTTATATGAAATTAAGGCTAGGAGGAGGTCTACCATATTTTATTATATATATATATATATATATATTTACGTTAGTTTATGACATATTTTATAGATGATATGATTTAGGTTGGAGGCTAATTATAGAATTTGTCATTTTAATATTGTTTTATATTACTATAATATGAGTTCGTGAGGTCCTTGAGACCGATATGATGTGGATATTGATTTCATAATGATATTGATTTGATTAAACTTGATGATACATGTTTTCTTGTGATGATGTGGCTAGAAAGCCCAGATCATGTATATTTTTACAAAATGACGATTTTATATGTTATTTTATTAATGATTGATTATGGCAGTCATTATTGTTGAGTTTGGTCTTATATGCTACTGTTTTTGGATTTTGACTTGTGTGTCGAGGTTTTGATTATTGATAAAGATAAAGATTTTATATAGCATAAAATATGGGGTGGAATATAATATACTTCAGAATGAAGATCAATCACGTAACATAAAATAGGATAAGTGATCCATATAATCCAATAATTCTATAAAATATAGCATACTATGGTATTTTGTTTTTACTGATTGTGGATGAGATTCTATATACCAAGATAACTTGATATTTTGATTTTTCTAAAAGTTTTTACTAATTTTGTTTCATGTCATATGTATATTTGGAGAACGAATTAAAGTATATTAACTACATAGTTTATAAAATACTCACCCGTTTTCTCTCACATTTTAGGATAGTTGGTCGTGTGTCAAGTATTAGTTGGTTCGATTAGAGTTTTAGCTCTTATTATAGGTACTTGACTCAAGTTTATATTTTTGATCTAGTGAAATAAAAATAGTAATAAATTATTTGGAATTTTGTATTTATGTATACTCAATCGAGTTTATATTAATAACTTTATATATATGAATTTTATGAATTTATGTGGATTGATAATATAATTTGAAGTTTTTTTGAAGATACTAATTTGCGATGTCATTTGGATGAATTTGATTTGATAATTTAGGATTTTGTTTATATTTTGAAATAGATTTAAAATTTTATTTATGTTTGATAACTGAATTTATAAAATAAATTTTTTTAGAATACCTTACATTTTTTTGGAATATATTCTAATTAATAAAATAATTTTTTTAATTCGTAATGATTATCACCTGATCGATTTCTAGGATCGGGGTATGACAAATAAATTATAAATTATGAGTTCAATTTAATATAAATTATTAAATATCCTCAGTTTGGACAAATTAAATATGCTTAATAATTAAAAATAAAAGTAGATAAGAATAAATACTAAAAATTAAAATATTTATATTTTTTAAAAATAATTCAATAATTTATTTTAATAAAATTTTGATTTCATATGGTGCTAAAACTAAATTTAAAAAATAATTTAATTATTTATTAATTTAAATAGGGATTATTTGATATAAATAAATATATTATATCTTAATTTAATTAGAAACTTATATAGTAAAAATAAAAAATTTATATAATAAAAGTTAAAGATTTATATGATAAAAGTCATTATTCATAGAGGGTATTTATTATTTTTTAAAATTATATGTGATATTTATCATAAATATTTTAATAAAAAAGTAAATGATATTTTTAAAAATTATAAAAGATTCACAAATATTCTTAAAAAAAATAATATTTTAAAAAACTATAAAGAAAATATTTGTCTTCCTCCCAATAAAAAAAATTCCCAATCAAAGCATTTAAATGCCATTATGTACATTCTGTTGTAAGCTTCGATGGAGTTGGATGAGCGTATAATTAAATTATTTATATAGAAGAATCTCAAAAGCATTTTTCGCTTAAAGAAAATAAAAAATGGCAATATTTAAAAGGAATCAAGGGCCCATTCATCTAATGCTACAGCTATGCTGCAACACAAATAGAAAAAACAACAGAAATAGAAAAGCATTTATTCTCAATTATTTTTTTTATTTAGAATTCATACGAAAGTCCAATTCCACAATGGCTTGAAACTGAGCCAGCGATACTATGCTACAACAAAAATAAAAAAAAATTTATTCTCAATTATGTTGCCCTTTTTTTTTTTTTTTAAAATCTATAGGAAAATCTGATACCATGATACTCGGGTTTGAAATTGGGAAAGTGTTATTACAGTTTACTTTAAAACTCGATCAATGATGGGATATATAAATAAGATAAAATCCAATAATATTACACTTTAGCTTGAAACTTGACTAAGTATAGGATGCTTAAATTGGATAAAATTCATAGACTATTCTAAACTCTTTACATCCCCTAAACTTGAGCTCAAAATTTAAAGATCAAATCCAAAATTCTTATATTAATAGACCATAAATACCTCATGAGACTTCAATTATGTTTCTATTACATTATCTATCTATCTGTTTATCTATCTATATAACTCTTTTAAATTTTTTATTTAAAATAATAATACAAAATTTTATTTATTAAATTTGTGTAATTAAAGATGAATAAAATTGTTAAATTGATAATATTAAATATTATTTTTTTTTTAACTTTAGGTATTAATCGTTAAATTGCACAAATTTAATGCATAAAAGTTTGTGTTTAGATTTAGATTAAAAATTTAAATTAAGAGAGTTTAACTATATAAATATATATTTTGTAGATCGTGTTTTTGTTATACAAAAGATTAAGCCCCTCTCGGTTATTGTTTTACAATGCTTGTTTTCATTTTTATTTTATGAAAATAAATAGAATAATTTTTTGATTGTTGTTTTGTAAAAATAATTTATAAAACAGAAAAATGAGTTTTACATGCAACAAATAGCTTTTAATTCAATTAATTTATATATTCGAAATATTAAGTATTATATTATATTAATAAATAAAATTATTAAGATTTGATTTTTCAAAATATTTCGATCCAACACCAGTTCTTATTTCTAAAATACAATCTTCAAAAAATAATAAAACAAGAATATTATTTTGATTTTATATAAAAAAACTAATTAAAAATAATACGAAACATGTCCTAATACCCCGCAGAATGTTGTTTAAAAACATGATTTTATCAGACTGCATTTCAGTCCAAAACTTGTATTCAATGCATATGTTTCTTTACTAATACCCCGCAGAATGTTGTCGGTGAAGCTTTTTCTGCTTGGATTTCCTTCTATTATCAGAAAAGCTTCGGAAGGGAACTTTGTCACCATTCAACCTTTTCGTTTGACTCATGGAAGAAAATTTTGAGCAAATACCACTGAATAAACCATTGGATTCTTCATTTTCATAATCGGCCGCTTCAATTAAAGCACCTGTTTCTTCAGCACGAGGGTGATCCCAGAGATGAAATCCATCAAAATTATTGCTTTTAAGCTCCTCTTCTCGTATGCCTCCTTGTGAATAACTCGTAATGGCTGCAGCTTTTGAGTATGATAGTATTTCAAGTTTGCTCAACTGATCATGTACATCTTCCCATGTTGAATTTTTAGAAAGATATGAACCAAATGATGAACGGGAAGCTTCAGAGGAAGATGGTGAAACAGTTGAGGAGGTAGGAGAAACCTTATAATTTCCAAATCCTTGTATTTCACTTGTTAGTTTTATAGCTTTTAAACGTGCTTCCTTTAGAGTTTGTCCTCCTTCTAACAGCTTTAGTATATGATCTGATCTCTTTTGCATGTTAGCACCCCAGTTGAACCTATACAAAAATTTACAAATAATTCAAGATCTTTAGTTATTTGGGCCTGAAAAAAAAGAGAGTAATTAACTACCTAAAGTACATTGTGTTTGGGTTTTCCATAATAGTTTTCTTTTCTTTTCTTTTTTCAAAGTTTCAAGCAATTTTAACGGTTGGCCATTTTTTTGGATTGTGGTGATTTGAGTTCAGCATTTTCAGTCACCTTCTTATGAGCATTCTGGGTCTCTTAGGAATTCTTGGCTTAATTGTCGGCGCGTATGGCTTCATCTGTAATTCTTCATTTACTCGGATCTTTGAGGAAAGGAATATGGTTGCAGATACGTTAGCAACTTAGATCTTTTTGCTGCTGCTTTTATTTGGTGGTTGGATTCTCCTTCTTAAATTGTTTCTTTTCTACATAAAAGTAGCTTGGAGTTTTCTGAATATCGTTTTTATTAGATGTTGTTGATTAATTTTTGTTATGCTTTTGGGATAAGGTTTCACATCCCCCTGGTTCGCTTGTTTTCATAAATTTTATTCACCTCCTGGATGGGTTTTTCTTAAAAGAAACACTAAAGCAGAAATATTGGTTGATAATTACCCTTTATCATCAACGTGTTTAAATGTTCCGAGCTCTTGAATTATCTCATCATCGCGTTGAAATTCTATAGCAAATGCTTCAGGGCCATGAGTTATCAAGAATTCAAGAAGCACTAATGATTTATAAGATTGCCTCCAGAGCTTCCAATCAATGCTATATAACCTGCATTTAATCAGGAAAGTCCAATTCACATGTTAACTAAAAGATTATGTTGGACAATTTTGAGACGATCGATCAATATCTATCTATCTATCTATCTATCTATATACATATTTATCTCAGTTACCTTTTGTGTAGAACATCAACAATTCGCCAATAATCATCTACATCAAATGATGCTTCTGCTAATTTCGTCATTGTTTTTGCATCAGGCCCCCATGGATCATTGCTCGTTGCTTGCTCAGCCAACCTAAATACATATTTTCATCATGAAATATGTAAATACATATTTTCATCATGAAATGTTATGAAAAATGTAAGTGCATGAAAGCAGTGAATATAATTTAATTATAATTAATTATTTATGTTTTAATGGAACTCTTTCAATAAAAAGACTACTTACAGTTCTGCTTCAGAAACATCAGTGAAGGCCAGCCTAGCAATCTTGTATTTATCTTGTAGAAAACAAGATGCCTGCTTCTTAAACTGCTCTATAAAAGTTCCCATAATTATCCTATAATATCTTCAAACGATTTTGGATTAAACATACACAAAACAAATTATTTTGTAAGTGTAGTCGTGTTTAATGGTACAAGGTGTTTAGTATAACCTTGAATAGGAAAACCATTTGAAGCAAACCTCAAATCCTTCATTCCCAAGATAGATTCAAATCCTTTCTTTTGAAAAATAATTCTGGATAGAGGAAGTAGTGATAATCGTGAAATAAATAGATGTGAATAATATCACAAACTTGACCAAATATTCTTCATGATTTTTCTTTTTTTTTTTTAATTTTAAAAAAGGGTTCATATTATTTGAAGAGAAATGGATTGGTTAAACTCAAAATCAGGACCTGCAAACAATCATGCCCATGGATTTGTTTATGGTGTTTGAGGTCTACATGCATTTGAAGGCTTCCATTAGGAAACGCAGGGGAGGCAGAAAGTTTTCATAACCAATGGTTAGCAATTTCTATTATTTTTAAAAACATTATTTTTTATATTGTATAATTAATTTATTAATATTCTAGCACTAGTATAATAAGAGTTGAACTTGGGTTGACCGTTGATAGCTCAATTAGCGCTCATGATGGATGACCCGGCCCAAGCCTACAACTTATATTATTTGATTTAAGGGATAATTTCCAAAGAGTTATTTCTCACATTAGGTGGGAGAGTGGGTGAGCGAGAATAAATCTCAAGTATTTTGTAAGTAGTGGAATTTTTTTTTAATTTTATAAATAAAATTCTAAAAGCTAATGTGATACAAATAAGGGTTATTAAAAAATTTATAAAAAATTAAAACATAACGGGTGTGATATCAATATTATTTATCATGTCTTTAACGATATCTACCTTATTATGTGTTAAAAAAATAAATCTGATTCGACATTCAATAATAAGTATTATTATTACATTACACCTTTGTAATCTCATGTGCATCAGCCAAATTTTTATATAGGAGAAAATTTTGACAATTGAAGTATGTCAATTGTCTATAAAAACTCAAAAGAAGAAAGTTATTAATCAGATAAATTATATGGATAAGATGGTTAGTACTATACCTAACACATTAAAGTGACGCTAATCAAGCATGGTCAACTCAATTAGATGATGGGCCAGCCAATCAAGCTAAGTGTCACTTGATTAATTGTACCTTATTGTGTTGTAGGAAATTAAGATTTTGCCATTATGTATGTATACAAGTCAATCACTTGTAATAATTATTAATTATATTTGAATTTGTTTATTCTTTTAAGGTTATGGATAGTTAGAAGTAAAACATTCTATACCTTTAGAATTATTTTCTCCAACACGAAATGTTGCAAGAGCCATTTCAGCTAATTAATATGCAGATAGTAATAAAATTTTTGATAATTATTATATATATATTATTTGTTGAAAAATTAAAATTATTTAAGTTTTGATCACAAATTCGTATATAGATAATGTTAACGTTAACTCTTTTGAGTAATGTTCCATACATTCAATTCATTCCTAATAAAAATGACTAATTACTATCAGTGATGTTCTGAATACAGAACAATTTTTGAACAATTTAAGTATGTTGGTTGTTTGCAATGAATCATGAAAATCAAGAATAAACTTATTAAGAGAATACTCGATCAAGAAGAAATTTATTTTTAAAAAATATATAATAAATGTGCTGTAATACTTATTTTTTCTAATCTTTTTTTACTCGCAATTCATACATTCTTTTACACTGTGTAGACTAATTAAGAGTGGAAAATTTTTTACAATTGAAAATTAATATTTTCTCCAACGTTAAATATTGCAATAGATATTCCAAATTATTTGTAAGAGTTATTATCACTGGAGGTTTGACAATATTTTATTTAAACAATGAGAATATAAAATAAATACTTAGCTCTTATTTTTCTTAAAAGTATAATTTATAATTATCTTTACACTCTTATATATAATAACAAAATTAAGTAAAATTATTTACTTATTCTTTATCATTGTAACATATTTTAATTATTGTTATAATTAAAATTTAAATAAATATCTAATAATTTTATTTTACTATCATTATATATTTGATTATTAAATAGTAATAATAATTTAGTAAAAATTATATCACATTTCGACTCATGAGACCCACACTTGACAATTACTACAATCCCCCTGACATGTATTTTAAATTTCATAATACATGTCAAAAGCCTGTAAGACGTATTGATACCTAATAAAATAGTTTATAAAAAAATACTCTCAATATAATTCAAATAAATCAATCCACAAATAATTCCTTTATACTTAATTAAAACCAGCTTAGTCGGACCTCAATTCAAATCAATCCAAAAACAGTTTCAAATATCTCATCTCATATTAGAAATCGAAATATATATCAAGCTTCATAAAACATACAACAATTTAAGGTTTATCAAATAATACAAATGATTTAGAATTGCAATTATCTCTTTTCATTAAATTGAGTTTAACTCTTGCTTCAAATAAAAACATAAAACTTTATTTCAAATATAACCCAATAGATCAAAATGATAAGAATGTGAGCTAAATATAAGTGTATATCTAATGATATAATGGTCTTAAATAACCATCACCACCCGAACACGTAGTCAAATTTTAATGGATCTGAAACTGAAGGGTAAGAAAGTTGAGTATACGAAAGTATATTATGTGAGTGAAGTAAAGTAGAAAATAAGTAAATATTTATTTTAAAAACAT
>JAVXUL010000016.1:8317881-8335043 GCA_035590515.1 Trichilia minutiflora | reverse complement strand
GGCCCAATATGCGCACACTCGGGGACCGAGTGTGCGCATATTGGGCGCCCCAATTTGCACCCACTCGACTGAAATTTTTTTGCAAAATTACAAAAAAATTTCTTCCGATTTTCATCCAAATCTCGCCAAAAATTTGTTTCCTTCGATTTCTTCAACTGTTTTCTTCCCTAACCTAATATTATACTATAATGTATCTTCTCCAACAAAAATTTATCCGTTCGTTTCATTCATATTCAATCCTAAGCAATATTTTTTATGTTTTAATAAAAAATTATTCTATTAACTCAATGACGGTTTATAGAAGATTGTTAAAAGAAATATTACCTCAAAATATATTTGATGGAATTTTCGAATATGTCAAAATTTTTCGGACGGTAGGAGCTTCTTCAATAATCGATGGTGGAAGTTTGAGAGAAGAAAATGGGTAAATTAGGGTTTGATAGGGTAGAAGTAAATGGAGAGTAATTTGGAAATTTTAATTTTTGGTTGATGGTAATTTCATAAAAAATAACAACAATATTTTGGGTTATTTTTTATTAAATTTTTTGATGGTGTTTTTTTTTTTTCGATTAGTATTATGTACAATAGTGTGTTTTTGGTTAAATGACTTAAATCCTTTACTGAACGTGGGTTTCAGGTCGAAAGTCGTCTTCCCTTCCCAACGTTCAAACTGTGTCACTACAAAGTTAGACCCAGATTTCCAATGTTCTTAAGCATTCAAAATTGAGCCCTGTTTTTTTAAGGGCTCATGTTTTTGTAGTTTGTGTTGACTGACTTGTCTGTGGCATTAGCTCAGTAAGGTGGTTTCCAATTTTCTGGTTTTAGATGCTTAAGGAGGAGGGTTCCATTTTGAATATCTTGAAACAGTCAAATTCCCTTCTGCATCATGTAGTCCTGGCCAGTACGCCATTAGCTCTTGTCTTTCCACCTTCTTTCACATGGTTTGCAAGCAGGTTAGTAAATGTTTCTTTAGATGCCTGGCTTGCGTAAAAACTCTACATTATATGTTGATGTTCAACCATGAGCAGTATGAAGGCTGAATCATTTTGTATTGTAATTTGTTTAATAAGATCAACGGTTAAGTGATTTTCAAAAAAGTGTCCGTAACCTATTTTCCGAAAGATGGGTGCAGCATAATGTTGCCAAACCCAGTGACAAACTGAAAAATAAACTTGAAATCCTAGTAACGAACCAGCATGTTCTACATCACATGGCCAACTAATCTCTTTTCAGCTAAGTAATTAATAAACTAGAGAGGGGTATTTGGTAAGTATACCTGTGCTTCTCAGGTTTCAGTGGTATGAATTTTCTGGCCTTAAAATCTGGTTGTGTCCATTTTAGCCCCCCTCAGTATCTGCCCCAATCCCTCACTGACAGACAAGAAATAAGTAACCTGTTTGTCAAAATGTAACAAATTCACATACTTCTTAGCGATTATTGGTGCTTCCATTTGGTAATGGTAAGATACAATAATTTTATTTGATATTGACAACTTTTTTGGCAACTTCTAGATGATGGAAATTCCATTTTGATCGTCAATTAGGGTATTGAAGCCAGATGGACTACTTGATATGAAAGTAAATTCTCCTGTAATTGAATGAAGTAAAACTATAGAGATAACATGCTGATGGTTATATTGTGCTATCTATTTCTAAGTACTATGCACCTGCTTTAAGTTTTCTGATGTTTGCAGTTGGAGTTAATTCCAGCAAAAAGGATTTTCTTGAAGCCTTTAAGAGACCAGCAGCTATTTTTGCTGGTTACGCTGGCCAATTTGTGGTGAAGCCCATTCTTGGATATATATTTGGTGCAGTTTCAGTTTTAGTTTTTGGTCTTCCTACTCCCATAGGTGAGAATCTGTTTATCTAATCTTCCAAAAAAAGTGAGTGTGCTAAATGCAATTCTATGAATCAGGTGCAGGAATTATGTTGGTTTCTTGTGTAGTGGCGCCCAACTCTCAAATTATGTGACTTTTCTTACAGACCCTCTGCTGGCCCCCCTAATTATTGTTATGACATCATTATCTACAGCTACTGCAGTTTTTATCACACCTATGCTATCACTCTTGCTTATTGGAAAGAGATTTCCTGTTGATGTAAAAGGAATGGTGTCCAGCATTTTGCAGATTGTAGTTGCACCCATTACTGCAGGTTTGCTTTTGAATCGGTGAGGCACTATCTCAAGGTATAATTGTTGGAAGTGATACTGTCTCTGGGAAGTCCCTAATTGTCTTGTAGATCTGCGCATACAGGTTTTCCCCCAGTATTTGTAATGCTATTTGGCCATTCTTGCCTCCACTTTCAGTACTTGTGATAGCTTGCTGTGTTGGAGCACCTCTTGCCATCAACATTGAGTCTCGTGTCTTCGTTTGGAGTAACTATATTGCTCATTATTGCATTCCACTTGTCAGCATTTATTGCTGGTTATGTCTTTACCGGTTTTGTCTTCCCTAAGGCACATGACGTGAAAGCACTGCAAAGAACACTATCTTTTGAAACAGGTGCTGTAATTTTATAGTACAGGACACTATATTCCTCGACATGATATTTTTCCTTTCACAGGGATGTGGAACAGTCTCCTGGCCCTTGCACTTGCTAATAGATTTTTCCAAGATCCTCTAGTGATTGTGCCACCGGCAATCTCTGTAAGTCAATGGCTTGACCTTTGACTCATTTGCATTTGATTGCATCTTTGAAAAGAAAATCTGATGCAAATCATGATGTTAGAGCATTTGCATGCTTGATACCGTTATCACTGTCTGCACACCCTGCACCATAGATTGCCCTTTGGGGATTAGTTGATCCTAGAGTGGCCAATTCTTTTCCTGGTTCAGTAGACACAATACCTTCACTATTGACATAATTGGAAATTTTATTTGTTTATGCCATATATACTGTGTGTTCTTAGTATGCATCTCTATTGGCAGCCACATCCATATAAAGGATCCTCCAGATATGAAGTTTGATGAACAATGTCCTACGAGTTTTGCTTTGTGTTCTTTAATGTCCTACTTTAGTTTGGAATTAATCTTTCCAAAGTTGATGCCATATTTGTTTTGCAATAGCTCTTGAAGTTTTGATATTTTCTTTGTGATATACCAGGAACTAGCTTCGAATAGCTTTACACTCTTACTTACTGTTGGATGATATGATGCTACTATATATGTAATATGTATGCAAATGCCAAATTGTGAACTTAACTACACTCTAATTTATAGCAGTAGAAATATGCTGAGCTTAATTTTTTGCTTGATTTGCTCAACACTGCATTGAGGTTAACTTATCATAGATGTGGTATAAGAAAGAAATAGCCATTTAATGTATTAAAAGGAATAGCTAGATGGCGTAATATTGGAATGTTTTTCTCTATTCGATTAGAAATTAACTGGCTTTTGATTTTCACACCAATTTCTAAGGAGTCCCTGTTTCTTCTGTGATCTCCTCATGGTAATGATGTCATTGATGGGCTTTGCTTTTGTCATGCTTTGGGCAAAGAAAAATGAATAACAGGCAGACCAAACTCTTGCAAGTATTGGTCTATTGCAAATTTATCCATATTTCTGTGCTTCGATGCATTTACATTGATGTAGGGCTGAAGCTGTGCAAGAGGTCAAAATGATGAAGCTAGTTAGACATCAAGATGAGTCCAACTGCTTGAAGAATGGAACCGTGTCTTTTTTATATCAGTTTAGATCCTGGTAGGAGATGACATATTTATTTTATAAGAAATGAGAGGCTTATATTATAGAAATTCCCCTATCAAGATATATCAGGAACCAATTTTCTCCTGAGACTACTCAAGTATTAAAGCACCCAACTAACGAATTTGATTTATTTAAGAACTTTCAGCTGTAGTCCTATTGCTCATTCCCACAAGTTCATGTTGCCTTTTTTCCTCTCTGTGTCTCTGCCTTGCATATCATCTAATGGTCTCAAAAGAAGAAGATTAACTGAACATGATAAATAAGTAGTGGGGATAAGCCTGACCCCATTGCCTCTAAATTCTCTCCCAAACAGCTTCTGCCTCTCCATATTCCATGTTCCCTGTAAATTCATTTCTAAAGATTTTGATGTCGTTAATTTAAAGCACCTTCATTCCTGAGCACTCTTCGACCCATTTACTGTTGCATATGTATTCAACTTTTACCAATTAATTTGGGGGAGATCACTTCTCATCTCTAGAATTAGTAGATACCCTGCAAACACCAGGATAAAAAATTGGGCAGATTCTTAGGAGTGGAATTATAATGTTGTGATTTTGAAGTTATAACTATTATGAGATGCGTTGTATATAAATAGAAATATAAATTGCCAAAATTAGTGTTTAACTATTGCTTCATATCTAATTTTTCTTAAACATGATAGAGGTATCACAATAAACAATTCATCTATAACTGTGCTGATAGCATCCAAATTTTCGTACCACCATATAAACCAAGGTCAAATCATCTTTAGACAAGGAAGAACCCAAAGCCTTCCCCAAGCAAGCCAAAACCATTACCTTGGCTCCCTTTGTAACTCTCTCTTGGGCGAAAACTTTCATAGTTTTCATAAAATTTATTATTTTTTAATTAATATGTTACATTATTTTACAATTCTCAATTTTAAACGTCCTTAATAATGACTAAAAAGGTTGGGACTTACAATTTTAATAATAAATTAGTTTTGACCTCATTTAACTATGAAATTATGGGATTTTAATCCCAATACTAGTGGACTTATGAATTACCCACCTACCATCCATTGATCTAATGCTCAGTCTAGCACAGTTTTTCTCTCTCCCTCTCCAAACCCCCAAATGGCAACCACAACAACTTTACAGTTGCATTCTCCAAAACCAGTCTTCAATACCAAACGCAAATGAGCTCATCTCTTTTTGAATTCTCCTCAAACACGAAAACATACGAAAAATGATGAAATTCATGGCCTGGAAAAGGCTGTTGCTGGTCTTCTTGGAGCTGGTTTGGCACTGTCAATGTTGGAACCCACATCAGCTGTGGAGTTACCATTGCTAGGTTCATCTTTGCAACTGAGTGAACCCGCCAACACCTTATCCTTGCCCACCTGGGCCATACATGTCTCCAGTGTTGTTGAGTGGTGAGGGTTTTGTTGTCATAGTTTCTGCTGATTCTGTTTAGTTTTTTTTTTGATAATTTATGTTTTTTTTTTTTTTTTAAATTTTGGATTCTTTGATTCTGTGATGGAATTGTTGTTATTGCTTACGTTTTGAGTGTGCTGTCTCAACTTTCTAATTGAAAAAAATGCTTAGCATGAACCTAGCCTAGATGCACGAGGCAGCAATTAATGGAGTTTTTCAAATAATTGTTTATTTGTATGATGTGATATGAAGTCTGTCTTTTGTTCCATAGTTAACATGTTAGTGGCATAGTAATATTGTTCTCATATGAAAGGTTTTGGTTCAAGTCGAGGTATTGCAGGGCTTGAGTTATTCTATCATATCAGAAAAGGTAAAAGAAAAAAAAATGAAACTGAATTATTTGTTCAAAATGATTATGGCGATGGCTTTGGTGTGCCAATATGGGGAGAAACTTGGTTTTGAATCATGGAAAGGTCTCTCCTGGAGTATGGTAAGTTCTCAACGATCTTTCAAGTTATATTTTGCTGTGTGATTTATATAGATTATAGTGACAAAGTTGTTCTTAAATCAATTACTATGTGTTTGTGCATGATTTTACCAAATCTGTGATTGGTAAATGATTTTCTTCAATTACTTTGCCTTGTTATTGTTTGACAGGATAGGTTTACAACTTCTAACTAAGTTAATATGCTGTCAATGATTTAACTTGTATTTTTATATAGTTTATGCTTTTTTTTTGGAATGTTAACAAATATAGTTTGCTTCTTACTTTAGTTGGGAATTCACTTGAATAGTGTTTTCTTGATTTTTAGCTTTTCCCATCAAGCAAGTTACCTACATATCTCTTAGGAATTTGCCTCTAATACCAGGGTTGATTGCTTTGCAGGTTTTTATTTATTTGCACACCAAATTTCACTCATTTGCACTTGGAACTTACTTCTAGAGCATACTTTTTTTTTTATGATCATTTAGATGATGTTGTTTTTATTAACGTTATTTTCCCTCCTCATATAAACAATTGTTTGGGTACCCCTGCTTGGTGGAGCATTTTGTGCATGCACATGGCATTTCTTTCACAATTCTGAGTCACTTGAGGTAAGCCTTCCTTTTTCTAAGAGGAAATATAAAGCCATTAGTTTACAAAAAGATATTTTATGAGTATTAAAAATCAATTTCTTGAATCAGAGACATATGATTTAATTGATTTCAATCAAATGTACCATTTAGATTCTATTCATGCATATTACTGTATTGTAACTCGTAGAATCTGGTAATTCTTAAAAATATTTTGTACACATTTCTGTCAAGTATATTTGTTGCTCTTTGTGAATTTTGCTCTATTAGTACTGTAATATGCCTATTATTGTCATTACTGAGAAGGTTCATTTATTGTCAGTCATTATTAGATTTGGCACCTGAAGTGGTGCCACATCTTTATGCATAAGCAAAGGGCAATTCTGCCAAAAATATTTGTGCAGCATGGAATGTTGGAAAATCAATCGAATTGATGTTGTTGTGAACCCCACTGGTTACTATTTGAAAGATACTTGATGAGGAGAAGAGAACAAGTAAAATTAGTAGTACTAATGATTTCACAAGTACATCAAAACAAGTTGCAATGTGTTTATTCCTGATTCATCGTATTCTTGGTGGCTTGAGGAGTTTACAACAGTGCGAGTGTTACAGTTATGGGGTAACCAAATATTTGCTTACCAAGTTTATGTTGGAGAACAAGTTGCCAGTTCTTGGCAAATGGCTGGCAAAGTTGGAAGCATGTATAGTACCCAATAAGTTTGGTTTTATTGTGCTCAGTATTCACAAATGCGACTGATGATAATGAGCTTGTTAGTGTTGGCTAAGGAGCTTCTCTGGTTTATTCACATCTGTATATGCTGATTTTAGGATCTATAAATGTTTCATTGGTTACATATGCATGCAGTGTCTCTCTTGTATTAAACTGGGTTTAATTTATTTCTAATTTCTGTAACATGGGCCTATAAATCACCTTGTCAATTCCTTGGTTACAAAATAATAAGTTAATTTTTTTTGCTTGGTTTTATGGACAAATCGGAAGGCAAAAATTACACAATTCTTAAGCATTAAACTGTTCTGCTGACTTCTAGAATTTGATCCTTTATTTTGTCCTTGATTGAGAGAATGATTGATGACATAAAACAAATGTCTCAAATGATTTAGATGTTTCTCTATGATCTGGAGGTATTGGTAGCTCTTCAAGCAGCACTGACTGTGATAGGCAATGCTACAATGTGTTCTGCTGCGTGCTGCATATACAAATCGTCAGAGGAACGCTCCCAGAATCTATAAAGTGTCTATATTAGCATATCATTACATAGTTAGAAGCATAACCTTCCCTGTTGTGTAACATTTTTATCAGGTAGATAAAACATTCCTTGTTGATCGGCAGTAATCTGGCTACCAATTAAAATGCTGAGAAAATACTTTCACAATTTGTAGGAAACAGGACAAATGCAAGCTGGAAGCTTCCCATTGATAACAAAATGGATTTTCATGGAGCTAAATTTGAAAAATGAATGTAATTTGTCGAGATTAAATTAATCAATGGTATGTGCTTGTTTGGGAATGTCTGGAAGGACTCTTTATCAGTCATGTTTTAAGCTGTATTATGTAATTGTGAAATACTTTCTTATTTCTGATGAATCTGTCAACAACTGGTTTGACGTGAGTTTCTCTTGTTGGATTAACATACAATTACAATGTCCTTTCTCCAAATTTCGGAATGACAACGGAGGATTGCCGTATTTATTTTAGTATTTAGTTTATTTCGAGATCACCACGTTTAACTATAATTGCCGTTTTGACAGAGAAGCTACTGCTGCTGATACTCATGATCGGACAATCTATTTTTGAAATTTCTTCCAACTCAATTAATGGAAATGTAGGTTCAATTTTATGTTTCAGACTGCAATCAAGAGTTTAAATCAAACTTCGAGAAAAATTAAGGGAAAAATTGGTGGTTTGCTATGCCTTACAGCTTTTATACCAGAAAATCTTAATAACATTCACACATCTGACAACTATTAAGGGTAAATGAGATACAGATAGAAACAATAACATTGTTAATTTGATATTTGATACTATTTGATGGTTTTTTTTTTTTCTTTTTTTTATACAAGGGTAATCTATGTTTAATTATCACTGCAGCGTTCAGTCGAACACGAGACCTAACACTCATTCTTAAAGGATACGTATCCGTAGATCATACAGCATTCGTCTTTAATAATTAATGCGTGTATAGGGACCACCTTACAGCAGTATGAAATACGAGAGAAAATCCTTGACCTTCATCCTAACGCATCAATCAAGATGAATTCATGATAATTCGATCATCGAACTTAGGATCGCAACAAAAGAATACCTCGCCTAAATCCAAACTACCATACCACTCCAGTCGGGTGTGGGTTTTCTTTTTCCTCACTCTAATTATACTTTTATATATATAGATTGCTTGTGCTCGATATAACTGTACTCAAAGTCAAAGAAGCCTTTGGATCAGCTGGTCCAAACTCTTATCACTCTATATCCCTTTTCTATGTTAAAAATTTTAGGTAGTTTCCAATCCATAGCAACAATCTTTACCAATATCTATGTTTAAATGCAAGGTGGACGTTGAATTCTAACTGTTAGTAGATTGACGGTGAATATAAGGTGACCGATGAAAAGCACTTCTGTGTTTAAAATAGTAAACATGGAGCAGTCTCTTTTTCAGAGGAAGTTAATTAACATCTTTATACTTTTAAATGTTTTCAGGATATAGCAAGGGATGTTATAATCCAATTTATATATCAAAAATCTAACCACGAATATCTAATAACAATTTAAGCCTTTTAAATAGTTTCCATGTTTTGGATTAGAACTGCTTTCTTAAACGAGAATGGCGTAAGTTATGTGGCAGTACGTAACAAGTATCTGTAATTCGTCCATCTCTAAGCCCCCTACTCACTCAAACTTTCTTAGTCTCTTTGCTTCTCGATTCCATGTTTCATTTTTCTCCTCTCTTAAAATACAGGAATTGATGAATCGTAGTTGATGTACAAGAAGCTTCATAATTTATTTATCTTAAGAACCACATAATAGAAATTAATCTTAGACATATTTTTATTAGTTTCTACAAAAAGAAGGCCACGCAGAGAAATGCATATAAGCGAGCTAGAGGGTGAGAAGGGAATTAGCTAGGAAATTATATTTTCCATTTTCAATGTTTATGCAGAAGAACAAAAATGGTGGTGGAGATGCGATCCAAATGAGGGAACTTGTTTTGAAGCTCAGACATTAAGGCTAAGTTTTCCTGATGAAGAAGATTAGCTTTCTTCTTTAACTTCTCGTTCTCCTCGATAATACTTTGGTTCTCCAAGTAAAGCTTTATGTTCTTCAACTCCATATCCTTACCCTCCTTTTCTTCACATCTTCTCCTGCTCAATTATATAAAGACTTCCATGCATAAGGACCATATATGTATAACATATAAATACATAAACAACTTTAAAAAAAATGAAGGAATAATTTAAAATAACACTCTCTGACTTAATAAAAGTGTTGAAGAATGTATACCTGATGAGCCTGTAAATTTGAACTTTAGACTTTGATCTGAGCGTTCTCCCAGAAGAATTGGCCGAACGAGATGGCATCTGGTCTGTATTGTTGGTACACATTCTTCTAGTTCTGTTGAATGAATGAAATAAACTTGATGGTGTCTGAATGGAATGAATTGAGAGAACAGTGGAAGGATAAGCTTCTATATAAAAATATATTGGTGGTTTATTAATTTTCGAATTATGATTTCTGTAGTAGCTAGCTAGTGTATATCCAATATATAATGGCTTGGTTGTGGGTGGAGATTGATGCCGATGAGCATGTGAATGAGAGATGAGAAGAGAGAAGAGAGAAGAGCAAGATTTGAGATGGATTTCTCTTTCGTAGTAATGATGACAGGTGGACTTATAATTGCAAAAGGGGGAATCAAAATCTATGTATTTTGATCAAACCTAAAATTTATAATTCAAAGCTAGCCCTTCTGTAGAAGAAGATGGATAAATAAAATTATAGAAGGTTCCACCTCTTTTTTCATCTAGCTGATTTTTAGCTTCATTCATTACTATAAAATTGATTATTAACTAACCAATAGTCAATCAGTATTATTGATGTTAAAGTTATGTTTATCCTCATGATTTTGCTTTATCTACCAGGCCGCGCATGGGTCTAGGTATCACCGAAACTAAGATAAAGTGTTTGGCATTCACAACCATGGTTGTTAATTCTCCAGTGAGATTTTTTAGGGTTGAACAGTTTATTAATTTTTTTTTAATTATAACTTCACTTCACTTTCGGATTCGAATTCAACTGACAAGTCAAACACATTGAAAACTATTAAATTATTGAAATACGATCCTTTATAAAAAACAGTTTGGCAATTAATTTATTTTAAGGCAAATATAATCATGTTTAATGTAATTTCAGTCATTGGGTGGATACAAGGATGATAATTTCGGAGGAAATTTCAAGGGAGCATGGAAATCCACTTGCATGCATGGATAGTCAGGCGAAATACCCAAATGGATTCATGGTAATAGTTAGCTAGGCCCCATTAGTGAAGGTGTGAGAATGAAAAAACTATAATAGCTAGGTTGGTCGATTCATTCCCCTTTGGATTTTTAGATTTTGGTTAATAATGTGGACCATTCGAAGAGGTTGTCATCTTCATTTTACTCCACTTTATTTTGATTTCTCATTATACTTAGTTTGAACACAAATATCTAAGAGTCAAATATTGTATTAATTAATTGAAGCCTTGCGATTTGCAAGCCCCATCTCTCCTAAATATTTTCCCTTCTTATTTTCATATCAAATTATGATAACATACAGCATATGATATATATTTGTATGAATATGTACAATGCATACATCAATTTTGTTCATTATCTCAAAATTTCAGACATGGATAGAATGGTTTTTTTTGTCATACTCTTAAAAGAAAATATGCTTCTATTAGAATTAATTAAGTCAATTATTGTCATATATTCTCTATCATAACATTCCAATTAGAAACTAGTGCCTAGTCTCAACGACTGTAAAGTTTTTTAATTAGATTCTATCACATACACAACACAATTATATATTAGTATTATCAATAAGAATATATCCAATATATATAATTGTTTGATCTTCACAAAGTAAATTGATTTTTAATATTGTACAGTAATATAATAGATAGATGGATAGTTAGATGTACACAAGAAAAGGGATTTTGAATGACCAAAAATTATTTTAACTTCTTCTGGAAAAGTCTAAATATTGGGCCTTTAGTAGTAGTTTTAGCTATTTTTAAATTATTTGAATTACTCTCATTTTATTTTAAAATTTTATCTTATTGCTCTCTTATCATGACTTTTAGAACTTGTGTTTACGCAATTTTTACTAAAATTTATTCATGACAACTAAACGATCAATAGTTTTTAAAAAAAACTATATCCCATATCTCAACTTGCAAAAGCTTTATCTAAAAAGTTATACCAAACAACCAAATAAATTTTTTAATAAAACATAAACCTTTTGATTATGGAGGCCGACGTCAAAGGGATATGAGGCATCAATGAATATTTGGATATATATGTATTTCATCAGATATTCACTTCCAATACACTTAATTTCTACTATTAGGTTGTTATCAGCTAATCATCCTTGAGTTTTATGCTTTTTCGATTTTTAAACTTCTAATTAATTACCTTGAATCCTTTTAACTTTTTCATTAATGTTGGTTAATTAACATAATGACATTTGGTTAATATTGAAATCATTTATGGCTCAATCGATATGAACCCATTTGCAACCCCAACCCACTAATAATCACTGCATCTCACTACCAAAATATTGAAAGAACATTCAATGATGAAAAGAAATCATGATGATCAATCGAGTAGCTCTTATTTCACATAATTCTGTTATGTTATTTAGGCAGTTCATCTTTCACCTTTTAACTTAGATTAATTCAAGTTTTTACTTAAAATGTGAAGCAATTATATGATCACAATAATTTTTCCCAACTTAATATTTTATATATCAAGCTCCAAAAAATCATTGTCGGCATATTATTCTCTCTTTCTCTATACAAGCTAGTGATGGCTAATGATTCGATTTTGAATAAGAAGGTTTGAGAACTCGAAACACTCAAAGCTTCACTTATTTCTTCTCTTACCAGTACTACTACTTCTGCAAATGAGGCATGGATTTCGATGTAATAGTCAACAAAGAAATGAATATCCTCATTTCTCTTGTTCTTCTTCCAAAATCAATTGGTCTGTAAAATTAGTACACCATTTTGACCTAGATCACATGCATCAATGATGCGGGATGGCTATTGCTGTTCATTATAAGCTCTCCCTCTTCCCGTATGCATGGGACCAGGTCCATATCAATCATCCATCAAATAAAATTTACAACTACGCGTCCAATCCATCTAACTGTATGTGCTACCTGCAATTGATGATTGCCCTTCATCATCAACATCATCAACGTTATGATCAACTTCATCATGTATATATCTAGCAGCAGATAGCATCATGGAAATTTTTGATTGATGCCCCCGAAGAAATTAGGTGCTCTATCTTTCAACTTGTACATTATTATATGATATTTGCAAATGTTATATAATGTTCTGCGTATATACGCACTTGAAGTATAATCATTGTTGGATAGATAATGGTATGAATATTTTCATGAGTGTACTCGAGAATTTTTAAAGGTAACTGTATTAATTTCAAATTCAAGGAAAGAGTTTTACTATTTATTTATTTGTTTTTGTATGTATGTGTGAAATTCAATGAAAGAGTTTTACTAGTTGTGTGTATATGTGTGCGCGCGCACAAGTGCGTATGCATATGTGCTTGTATGTGCACATGTGTCTGTGCGTGTGGGTGTACACGTGTTTGCGCGCACGCATGTACTCTTAACTTCTTCGAATATAGCTAACAATATATTTAGAATATAGAGAGAGAGCTTTATGTTGGGTGCATCGCATCATATCAGTGGTGGGAAGGACTAAATTAAGGTGATGGATATTAAGATAGAGATAGGTCTTATATAATTTCTTTGAATATAAATAACAATATATTTAAAAAATAAAGAGAAAATTTTGGATGGGTGAATCACGTTATATTAGTCGTGAGATGGACTAAATCAAGATGACAGATATTAAGATAGAAATAAGTCTTATATATGTATTTTATTTGTTATTTTATTTTTTATGGAATTGAGATAGCATGTGTTGGTCTATCCCATCATATTGATAATAGGATGAACCCATCTAAAAGTATATCTAAAATAGATATTTATATATGTATTTTTAATATTTCTTTTCAAGAGACTTAAGAGTTTGATAGATGGTTTGAAGTAATATAAATAAGTTTTTATTTTATTTTTATTTTTTTTATATTTACTTGTATTTGAGTGTCTCAGGATATATATGGGATAAAATGGAATTTAAAGATTCTACAAAAAAAAGTAAATATGATACAGTTAGGGACTTGGCTATGATATGTGCATATTTTAAAAGACGCTAAAATAGATTGAAGTAGTATTGCATCAAATATTTTTGCAACCTAAAATTTAAACCATCTTATGTAAAACTAAAACTTTAAAATATATGCAAATAAATTGAAATAGTCTAAAAAAAACTAAAAATGTAATAGATATAACAATACATTAATTTATTGTAATTAATCTCTATAGATTCTAAAAACACTTGAATCATTATGATATAGATTATGAAATAATATGTATTGTTCTATGTATTAAAGAAATAATCAACAACTAGCTACAGAAAAATATTTAAACGTTTAGTAAATATTATTTCTAAAGTTATTGAGTTTTTATAAGTATTTGTAAAATATTCGCTGTTAGAATGTAATAATTCAAATAATCAAAATGTATACAATTATGAATGAAAATTATTCTTACCAAGTGTTTTCTATATCTCTATCCTTGTAATAGAATTGGGATGATTTGAATGATTATATGCAACGAATATGACACATTATTTCAACTTATTACCTATGAAAATGAAATGAAGAAGGAAATTGGTTGTAATCACTAATCATGGCTCCTTACGCAACACCCATCATTCCCCATATATCCACTCTCCCTGTTAAGAGTCAGAACCAATAGGAACTCTATTTACATTCAAATGAAAAAGCTAATAACAGATAGTGGGTGTGGAAAATAAACTCATCTAATTATTATAGCTATAGCAAATTTATATAATTCGGTTCATCGATTAAACAAAAGTTTTTTTTTTTTCATTTTAAAAATAATACAATTTGTACATTTTCTTCGCTTTAGCAGGAAAGAATGAGGATGATTTCAATTTGCCCTTCTTATAGAGGTCTCTCTAGTAATCAATTATACCTATTGCAACTTTTGCAAAAGTCTATTAATATTATAAGATATTTGAAAGGAAATAGACAATATATATATATATATCTCAAAAAATTAAGTTAATAAAAAATAATATAATTCTTTTATTATGCTTTTGCTGCTTTTTGTCAAATTTCAATTGTAGATATAATAAACGGATGCAGACAAGAGAATTTTTTCTTAAGCCCTCTTTTGAGTAGAGCACCTAATTATTGCAAAATGCCAAAATTATCAG
Source organism: Trichilia minutiflora (assembly GCA_035590515.1). Taxonomy (NCBI): domain Eukaryota; kingdom Viridiplantae; phylum Streptophyta; class Magnoliopsida; order Sapindales; family Meliaceae; genus Trichilia; species Trichilia minutiflora. The sequence continues at coordinate 8,320,264 of JAVXUL010000016.1, read as the reverse complement.
ACGTTCAAGTGGGCTGAATAACGATTTTAGATGGGCCATTTTTCTCTCGGTCTGATTATGTATCATAAACTTACAATGCAAGCCTGTTCTTTAGAGAAAAAATGGTCCGGAAGAAAACATGATAGATCATAAGAACCGTCAAAGACTAAACTATTTTCTTGTTAAGTTGTTTAGTAATTTTGAAGGAAAAGAAAACAAAAATAATGTTTCATCATTGTGAACTCATGAGCAATTTGATATCAACTATTATTCTGCAGTCCATTTAATCACAACAAATATTAATTGAAGTGGGAACAAGTACTTCTATGCATGCCGCTTTAATGTATACACCAGAACTTACATATACTCGGTTTAGATGGGACATATCAATTAATCGACGCTAACTTAATTATCTGATGAACCAGATAATCAAGTTGACAATAGTTAATTGGTACGACCCACCTAAAATAGGTGCATGAAGGAATGTGAATCTTTCTCAATCAATGTATTGTGTTTGCTTGAAAAATCTAGTCCTCAACGCTTAACATGACCAAACAGTCCGTAATCAGTTAATCGTCACTAGCTTAATTATCTGATGAACCAGATAATCAAGTTGACAATGGTTATCTGGTATAGGTGCATGCTTGAAACAGTTCGTAATCAGTTGACATTTTTCTCGGTAAAAACTGAAAAACGGCTTATCGATTTGCATCAAACTTGTAGCCTTGTAGCCTGAAATGGCGCCGACTCAAGTATGTGCTCATGTTGAGAAAAGTAGTTCCCGTATAGGCTTGTCAATGGTTTCCTATTTTAATTTACAGTTACAAATTTACTGAAGGGCCTGAAATCCTGTGGACGGCGATGTGTTTGGTGATGGGCTAATATTTTTATAACATTATGCTACCATCTTCCAGACCATTGTGTTTGGGGCTCAAATAAGGAATTCTGAATCTGTTGCAGCATATCATGTGGGAATACTACTGCATATTCTGTTTCTGCCTCTCTTTGTCTCCTTTTTTTCATTTTTTTTCAAGAATATAATAATTTAACTGGATTAGAAGCCGACATGGATTCATCTGCTTGAAATACTTGGGAACCCGGGAAGGAATCTAATGACAGAAGTATACAATATGACTATACTTTTGAGAGCATTTTCATTGTTTTCAAGGACCACTTACCCTAAGCTTTGATGGAAAAGCCTTATTCATAACAAAGGGGGAAGGAAGAAAAAATGCAAGTTACCCATGAGGTATGCAACTATACATGTATATCTTGTTCACTTAATCATAATTGTAAGGCATGTGATTAGGGCTGTTCAAAAAATTCGAATTTTTAGCTTACTGATCCGGATCCAGAATTAGGTACTCAAAAAACAGGGTACCGGTTTAATTAGGATCAGGATCAGGTTCAAAAATTTAGATCCGGTTTAATTAGGATTAGGATCAGGTCCTAATAAACAAGATACCGATTTTTATTAGGTATCCAGTTTTTATTAATAATTTATTTTAAAATTTTGATTATCATTATTATAATTTTTTTTAATTTGATTAAATTGTGAGAATATCTTGTACAATAGTAATTTTAGAGAATATCTATATAAAAAAATATATACCTTTGTTCTCATTTAATATAGTTTTGATTATTTTAAATAAGAACAATTGATTTTTATGCTATTTGTATGATACACTACGAACTAAATTATTTAAATATTAAAAGTAATCCTATCTATTTAAGATAATAAATTAATAATTTAAATAAAATAACATAAATTTTTTACTATTATTAAGAAATCAGTATAAATATTTTGAGATAATTTCTATTAAATTAAAGATAAAAATATACTAATTTTACTTTAATTTTTTTTAGACAATTGTGTATCTTTTTATTAAATATTGTGATAAAATAAAAAAAATAAAAATTTTAGAAAAAATTGTCTATTAGTATATACTTTATTAATAAATTTACAAATGATAAACATTATTATTTAAAAATCTAAACCCTTCTTTTTTCTCTTATTTTGTGTTTTCTTCCCATCAATTTTCTTTTAACTTTTTTTTTAATTTTCTTTTTCTCTACAAAATATCAAATTAAAAGCCTAATCATCACAAAATCGTCAATATTTTTTTTATAAAACAAATATTCAATCAAATATAATTTAATTTAAGTTGTAAAAATTTAAAATCGTGAGTAATTTAGAGGTTTAAATTATTTAGATTGGGTTTTAATTTCTTTTGTTTTTATAATTATATTATAAAAATCATTTTTTTATTTATAAATTTTTGTTATTTGTAATGATATTTAAAAATTTTAAAGACAAAAAAATATTTAATTAATTATTATTTAAATTAGGTCTTAATTTTTTTGTTTGTATAATTATATTATGAAAATTATTTTTTAATTTATA
>JAVXUL010000016.1:8284138-8312285 GCA_035590515.1 Trichilia minutiflora | reverse complement strand
CGATTTTAACCGGACCGGATCTGGACTAAAAAGTCCAGGTCCAGTTTTAACCGGACCGGGTACCGGTTCAACCAAAAAAATCGGATCCCGATCCGGTTTCAGCCCCAACGGATATAGATATAAACACGGATAAAAAATATGATAGCCTATCCAAATCCAAATCCAAATCCGTATTCCTTTATTGCGAACCCTAGTTGGAAACTCACTGAAGGGCCTGATATCTTGTGGGCGGCGCTGTGTTGATGGGCTAGTATTTTATAAATTATGGTATCATCTCCAGATCATTCTGTTTCGGGTTTAAATAAGCAAATCTGAATCTGTTGCAACATATCATGTGGGAATACTACTGTATATCCTTGTATCTACCTCTCGTTGTCTTCTTTTTTCATTTTTTTTTTCAAGAATATAATAATTTAATTTTCATTAGAACCAGATATGGATTCATCTACTCGAAATTCCTGGCACACATAGCAGAGAATCTAATGACAGAAACCATACAATATGACAGTGATCTTTTGAGGGCATTTTCACTGTTTTCAAGGACCACTTACCCTAAACTTTTGATTGAAGAGTCTTATTCACAGTAAAGGGTGAAGGAAGAAAAAAAATAAAAGTTACCCATAAGGGATGCGACTATATATGTATACTGTTCACTTAATCATAATCATGAGGCCTGCGGTGGTGGATCATACCCTTCTCTTTTTCAGTCTGTAAGTCACAAACTCAGATATAGAATCACTTCGTATGTCGTCCATTCATCCCAAATACCCATCACCCTAATAAACTACTTTAAGCTCACGCTTTTGGGACTATAAAGATGAAGATAAAGATAAAGGTAGATAAATTAACTTTCAGTAGCTAGTTTGGATTGAATTTGAAAATAATGGTACAGAATATTCAACTACTCGGTTTGTGCATCCATGATGATGGCCCTTTGGTCAACTTTTTGGACCATTTGGTGGCTGTAGATTGGTCCTAACTTGCATTTTATCTATCTTGATTATGGTAACATTATCTTTTGCAACATTCATGTAAATATACAGTATATACGTCACCAGACATCAGTTTATTTTTCATTTAATGCTTGGTCTTAGGTTATTTTCGTTCATGCGAGCCAATATTATTAGAGTTTCCTTTAGGTTGAATTAAAGGGTTTTGATCAGTGGACATTTTAACCATTAGAAAGGTGGAGCTAGTTCAAGTGTTAAATCACTGTTAGACTTTCACCATACATTATTTTTATTGTTTGAGGGATAGGTATAAGAATAGGACTGAACCTCTTCTTATTGAAATCCAACACTTCACATTCACATTCTTATTAAAGTTGATTTTGCCATTCCATCTTCATCAACACTTCACATTCACATTCACATCATTCATTGTATGCAAATTGAATAGATTTACGAGTACCATGACCCACCATGTGAAAATATATAAGGCAATGAATTTCAAGTCACTTTACTTACAATTCATTAGAATGATTTATGCATCTAATGAAAAGAATGTACTCAAAGTCATTTGAAATCTTTGGCGGGTGTGTTTAGATTTAAGCAAATCTTACCTCTTAAAACGGATCAAAAAAGAAGAAAATCATTTTACTTTTTCCTCCATTGAAGTGAAAAAGACTGCCATATGAGCACTTTAGTTGGATCATTGTCTTCTCATTGTCTGCAGAAATTTCAATAAATTCTACTTTGCAAAGCAAGAGCCACTACTACCTATGGTGTCTCAAAAGAGGCTCTTGAACAGCTTTTTAAGGCATGAGAAAGGCGTGCGATTAGTTTCATTTTAAATTAAGGGCAATATGTTTGTAAATTGTATGCTAGTTAAAAGGCTTGCATCATCCTTTACTTTTCCCATTTTTAATACAAAAATCTACGCTTTCTTTTCTCCATTTCTCTATTTATCCCATTTCGGTTTGCTAAAGCTAGCCAGTCTCTTCCTTCTTCGCTCTCTTTTGGCCTCTTGGTATTGAAATTTCAAATATAAATCATTTGAAGACTGACCCATCTCAAAAACTTTTCTCTTTTTGGTAGTTAATTTAGTTTATGACTAAACAATATTACTGTGCTAGCAGCTAAATCATGCTTTAATTTTCTAAAAGATAATCAAAAGGAAACCCATTATTAAAAGCATCTTCAATCTCTTTAGGCCTTTATAATTTGTTAAACGTACATTAATTATATATTCCTATAGCGCCTAATGCGTTATGAATTCAAATCCATTGTAACTTTAAATTTGTTGGAGCCACTCTCGTGATTTGCACCGTCATATACAGAAAGCCTTCTCTTTCTCTCCATTCACACATTCCTTGGAGAACAATTTTGTTTATCGGAAACCTCAATGCAAATGAAAAAAAAAAAACATTCCCATCTTAATCAATTAAAAAAAAAATTTGTTTTGTTTTACATCATGATGGATCATTGTGCCAAATCTATATTGCATTATAGACAAATCAAATTCTTGCATAATCTGAATTTTTGCTTCAAATAAGATAAAACGGAATTTTTAATGAGGATTCTCAAAGTATGGCCTAATAACAACATTAACACTCACATTTTAGAATTTGACTTTCAATGCCTCTGTGTTTTAGCTCTTATTTATAGAAGTGAATTAATTTAATACTACATTTATGTTATGCTAATTATTTTATGATATATTTATAATATTTTTAAAATGTTTAATTGTACTTAAAAATTAATTGATTTTTAATTATCTAATATTATAAATATTTAAGAAAACATCAAAATATACAATATACATATATATATATATTTTTATATACAGGGAAACTCCAACCGCTAGCCAACCATCGCGGGATTTCACCGCCAGAGACCCGGGCCCTCTACCGTCCTTGGACAACGTTACTGGGACGGGGCCCAGACTTTTAGCTCGAAGGCACCAGCAGCTTACCCAAAGATCGATAGGTACCAAACGGTCAGATAAAATCCAGTATCTCCACCTTAGCGCTTCAATCGTGCAATTGACGTGATTCAAATCTTGGACCTACCTTATCTCAAGTCCATGTTCTTACCACTTTAACGTGTTACAAAATATATATATTAAATAGGTGATATAAATATAATTTACTCAATAATTAACTCCTGGTCTGATAATAAAGATTTGATGTGATGACTATTTAGTATCTTTTCGAAGTTTAAGTCATCAGGATTTTCTTTATTAAAACGTTTAGGAGATCAAATTACGCATTTTATCTGAATTATCTCTCCATATGTGATAACTATTAAACGCTTATTTCCAATTAAATAGATTAAATTTTTTTACGTATATAAAAAAAACTTACTTAATATTATTTTTATATAATAATTTTAACACTCAACTAGGGTGACCTGGTGGTTGGGGCTTAAGCGACGATCGACGTCCTTTCGTTACGATCCTGTGTTTGAGTTATCATAAATTTATTTTAATTGACGCCTCAAGGTGGAGGTCAGGAGATTTCTCCTATGCTTGGTACCGCTATAAAATAGTCCTTATACACGCGTTAACTACTAAGGACGAGTGTCTTATAATATGTGGATACGTACTTTTTGAGGGTGGATGCTGGATGCTTCAGTGATGATTGAGTGTGGATTTTTCTTATATATAAAAAAAAAATAATTTTAATTGTTATATATGGATTAAGTCAAATTCAAATCAATTAAAAATATATTACACTTTTTATTTGTTGTGGCATAAATAGGTCACACATGGTCAAATTGCCAGCCTAATTCTAAATATAATATAAAAGTTTATGTTTAAAATGATAGGGACACTTGTAAGAATATCTGTAGATAAATTCTTATATTCTTAAAATTTTAAAATACAAGTCTCGAGTTATTATGGAAAGATGTGGTTTATTTACCTGCAAGAATTAGTTTATCGTGGGGGAGGTGGGAGGGGTGGGTGCCCTAGTCAACTCAATAATGCAAAACTGCCGTCGGTAACTATTAAGCTACAGTAACGGATCAGCGTAATTTTTGTTCACAAATAGGGGTGTGCAGGTAAATTGAGGGCAAAAGAGAGTTAATTCCGGGACCCACTGACACGATTTTGGCCCACTCTTGAAGTCATGACTAAAACTAAATCATACGCACACTCTTTTTTCTCTCTCTCTAACTTCAACTTGGGAGCTTTAAATTTTCTTGCGCTCCAAATAGAAGAAAAAGAAAATTTACAAAACAGTTTCTCGGAAACCAAACAAGCAAGCAAGCACTCTAGAACGGTCATCCTTGAACAATGTGCTACTGAACTCTTGAGTCTTGAGAGTGACCAATGGCTAATAATTACAGAAACGGTACTTCTAATAGGAACTCTCTCTCCAAGACGGATAAAACTCTTTCAGTGTATTCAAACGCAAAGCCATCTGCAAAGTCCAAGCCGTTACTGGCTTCTGGTCTCCGTAAAAGCAGTCCTGCTTCTCTTGGCGCTGCCACCGCCAAAGACGATGCTGGAGGTTAGTTACCTTATTTTTTATTGTGATTGTGATTGTGATTGTTTTCTTTTCAAAGTCAGAGATCTTAGGTTTTTTTCTTTTTTGAAAATGGATAACCGGTTCATCTTTTCTCAGGATAAAGTTTTCCAGATTTTTACTATTTAGTTATTTCATGAAAACTTAATTACTGATGCATCTGGTTTTAAATGCAAATGGTGCCGCTGATATTCTTACAAGTAAAATTATATGCATCGGTCTATTATAGGATTAATTGAGGAGTCTTAGTGCTGAAACATCTCTATCTCTACCTGTTTGATGCTGATTTAAAGACGAGCTAGTGAGATTGGCATTTCAGAGAGTATCATTATGGCTGTGTTTGATGGTGAGGAATGAGTTTTGTGATTGTAACAGTGCGAAACTGAAGATATTAGTCTTGAATTGGATATGCCCTATTTTACTCTTTTCTATCTAGTCTTCTTGTTGTATTTCAATTATCATTATCAAAATGACTACGAGAACATTATTGGGTTTTGATGTTGATTAACTCAACTGAGATTTGAGATTGGATGAAAGTGAAGGTATTAAAATTTGTTTGGAATATTAGGTAATTAGGAAAGTTTGTTTTACATGATATAAGTATTTAACTGTCATCTGATAACATGGATAGCTAGGAAGCCTTGAAGTTTTGGATTTGATTTATCTATATCACCGTGGCTTGTATTATCATCTATGTACAGCTGTCTATTTGTATTGTTCATCTGGTGTTGCTATGCCTGTTGATAGTTCCCGGGAGAGTTAGAGTAGCTGTAAGAATGCGAACATGTAATGAAGAGGAAATGGTGGCAGATGCTGATTTTGGTGATTGTGTCGAATTGCAGCCCGAGGTATCCTGATGCAAATTTGTTTGAAATTTCATGTGGTCATCAAGCTCAACTGTTTTGTGGATAGCATATCATCTCATGGTATATAATATATACTTTCTTTGCTCTGTTTCAGCTTAAAAGGTTGAAACTTCGGAAAAACAATTGGGATGCTGATACATATGAGTTTGATGAAGTGCTTACTGAGTTTGCATCACAAAAACGTGTGTATGAAGTTGTTGCAAAGCCTGTTGTGGAGGTGTGCCTGTTTCAAATTGTTTCTGGAGTTTGATAGTCATTTGCATATCTGTTTTTAGTTTTTGAAGACAATGCTGCGTAGTTAGTTTCTTCTTTCAGCTGTTCAGTATTTTTCGTTTTATTCTTCTAGATTGTGATTATGGATAGTGGACAGTGAATTTAAAATTAATTGTAATGGAACACTCTGGGTATAAAGATCCATAGGTTGTTTGTCTTTAGCTTGATTAGTCAATTTTGTCTTAGGAATTTTTAGAGGAAAATATCAATAGATTTAATTATTTATATGAGATTAGATATTTCTATGTTTGCTTCATTTGTAGGCTGCCCTCCTAGTGATGCAACTTTTGTTCTTTTGTTCTGCAGAGTGTTCTTGATGGCTACAATGGCACAGTCATGGCATATGGGCAGACTGGTACTGGTAAAACATATACTCTTGGACGACTTGGAGAAGAAGATCCAGCTACTCGTGGAATAATGGTGCGCGCTATGGAGCATATTCTGGCCGATGTTTCTTTGGAGACTGATTCTGTCACAGTATCCTATTTGCAGGTATTTAGCCTCTTATACAGATCCTTTTATGTTTCTGATATTGTCATTGTTTTTAATATTTTATTAATACTTCAAGGATTATCAACTCGGTGCAGAGTTATCTTATTTGTTGCTGTAAATAATTTTCTTTTGAATAACTGGTAATTAATTTCTTTTAGAATAATTGCAGAAGTTATAATCTAATATTCTTCTTTTTGAAACTTTTGTGCAGCTCTATATGGAGACTATACAGGACCTTCTTGATCCTACCAATGATAACATTTCTATTGTGGAAGACCCTAAAACTGGAGACGTTTCACTACCTGGGGCTACTTTGGTTAAAATTAGAGATCAACAGAGTTTTGTGGAACTGCTAAAATTAGGAGAAGTTCACAGATTTGCTGCAAATACAAAATTGAATACTGAGTCTTCTCGTAGTCATGCTATTTTGATGGTAAATTTATTACTTTAATGATTCTTGCCCTTCTGGAATTGCTAGGAACTTGTTGGCAGTTGTTTGAACTTTTTGTTTTTCGGTTAACCTTAGTGAACTTGTGATACATCTTCAAATGCTGTAGGTACATGTAAAGAGGTCTACTGAGGGAAGAGATATAACTCATTCAGGTGAAAATGGCAACAACACTCACATGGCGAAAACTCTTAGGCCACCTATTGTTCGAAAAGGAAAGCTAGTTGTTGTAGATCTTGCTGGTTCAGAGCGCATTGATAAGTCAGGTTATGCATATGACTAAATGAACCATGTTCCTCCCCCTTCCTCTGATTAAGTGATTATTATTATTATGCCTTCATTTAAGGTCCAGCTCTTTATTCATGTGGATGAATCTTTATTCTATTTGGAAGCTGGAAAACAGTTCAATCTATATGTTTGTCTTGGTTAAATCTTTTGCTTTCTTTGTGCAGTGCAACATGATTTTCTAATTGTTTATTTTTAATAGTAGCTGAAAATTGAAAAATATAATTTAATGCATATATTATATTTCTCTGATTATTCTGTGAGCTTTGGATGCATTATAGTTTGCTGATAATAGAATTTTGTGAATTTCACATTAGCTTTTGTATTTACACAGTGTTTGCTAATACAAAAAAGCATGCGTGATTTGAGTTTGATTGTCTGCAATGTTTCAATAAATCATACACAGACAGCTAATCTGTGTATGTTATTCCTTTACCAATAATCTCATCATCGCGATGGAATTTATTATGTAAAGCCAATTCCATGTCTCTTATTATTTTTTGCAATATTTTTTTTTTGGGTGTAATTTATTAGGTGTTAACTCTCCTCATGTTGAAGTTAGTTTGCTATTTTATAGGGAGTGAGGGACATACACTTGAGGAAGCCAAATCCATCAATCTCTCATTGAGTGCATTAGGGAAGTGCATTAATGCACTGGCAGAGGGTAGTGCACATGTTCCTGTTCGTGATTCAAAGCTGACTAGACTGCTTAGGGATTCATTTGGAGGTAACTTGAGTGGAAATCTTTTATTGATTTTATATAGTTTCTACTAAATAACTAAAATATTGATAGTACTTCTGTCAGTAAATCTTTCCTTAAACTAAATGCCTAGTTATTGTTTGTTTACTACGGATGAGAGTGTTTTGTGTGGATTTCTTGAACATGCGTAACATCCAATTTGGCTGGTTTGATGTTGTGAATTTTCAACAGGCACCGCTAGAACTTCACTGGTTATTACCATTGGTCCATCTCCGCGTCATCGAGGGGAGACAGCAAGTACTATAATGTTTGGACAGAGGGTGAGTTCCCAATAATACGAAGATTCTCCTTTGGACTAGCTGGTAGAGACATCACATTCTTGTAAGGAGTCATATATTTCTGTTTGACATCCAGAATGGATATTGGCTTTGCAATTTATGGGAGCATTGTGTTTCCATAAGGAATTTGTCCAATGATGGTACAGATAGTGTATTACTCATGCTTTATGACTGCTCTGAAGATGTTAAAAATTTTATCTTACAGGCTATGAAGGTGGAGAATATGTTGAAACTAAAGGAAGAATTTGATTACAAAAGTTTGGCTAGAAGGCTGGACATACAGCTGGACAAACTCATAGCAGAGCATGAAAGGCGGCAGAAAGCATTTGAGAATGAAATTGAAAGAACCACTAGAGAAGCTCAAAACCAGATTTCTGAGGCTGAAAGAAATCATGCAGAGGCATTGGAGGTAAAGGTGGTTGTCTGTGTTCACGGATGTGTGTGTGTCTGTCACATGTGAGGGGGAGAGAGAGGAGCAAGAATCATTGTCATAGGGTTACAGCATACTGTGCAAATGTTGATGCAGAATTTACGATGGGTTAGAGAGAAAATATCCCTCTTTGGAAGTCTAGCGTTGAAACCCTGGGTCTTGCGAGAAGAAAGAAGTCCTTTGTCTAATAGTTTTGTGGGATTTTATTTTAGCTCTTCTATTTTCTGATTATCTATTAGTTACATCTATTGTGAAGAGGTACTGGGTCAATTTACTATTTTTTATCATTATTAGAGTTCTTTGGGTCTTATGTGACTCTAAGTTGGTTTCTATGGTTAATTAATTGCTTTCATTTTTGGTTGATATAGGTTAGGTTTTGCTGTTAAAAGAGTCATAATTTTGAAATCATACTATTATTAAGATTAAGAAGTTCATGAATAACTAAATAATCTAGTATTTGCTTGTGATGTGACTGCTCAATATAAATTCTCACTTGGACTTTGTCTTCATGTAGTGTCAAGGTTAGATTAATTCCCAATTAGTGCTTGTTGAAATCTGTGTTTTTTTTTTTAGAAAGAAAGATTGAAATATCAAAAAGACTATATGGAATCGATAAAGAAGCTTGAGGAAAAATGGATGACGAATCAGCAGAAGCAAGGAACTGGCAGATCCATGGTCAGATCAAAAGATGATTGCCCTGATGTAGCATCTAATACAAAGGTAAAAACCTATTCAACCATTTTATTATTTTCTTTGGAAAATGTTGACTGAGGTAGTTCATTGAAAATGAAGTTTACTGAAAACTTTATTGAATGATATCTGCCTGAACTATGCTATATAATGCAGGTAAAGAAACTGTGTATTTGTGTTAGCATTCTTTTGGTTGTCACATAAGTCATATATGTGGCGATATGTGGGAATACCCAAAACTTTTGATACTGAGTCTGGTACAAACATAAAAATGTTAATTTTGAAATGTCGTATTCTTATTGTTTATGTTTTCTCTTATTGTGGATTATTTTCATTCTACTTTCTGTAATAGTCAACCCATTCCAAACTGTTAGAAAACAGTCCTTATTGGAGGTAATAGAATGCACTTCTTTCTTGGCAATCTTTCCAACTCTATGATAGTTGTAACTGTCGGGAAAACTTGATGTGAGTGCGCTAGGTGAAACAAAATATGGGAATCAAACTGTCAAACGTGTTTGTCAAATCTGGATTAATCTTAATTCAATCCATTTAAATACCAGTCATTGTTATATGACGTATACCTTCATAATTCACTATAACATGCAAGCATTATTGATTTTGACTTGTTCTCCCTACAAGTTATTATAATTGTTGCTTGGCACAGTGAAATATTGAATAGGTAGTTGGATATTGAATAATGGGTGTGTTTGAGGGGTTGGTCATTGAAGGTGGTACAAGGCCTTTTAAACAGGGTTCTGGGAGGGAATCTTAGGTAGTCAAAAAAATCATTTATGGTGGCCCATGTTACAGAAGGATGTCTCGTTTGGCATATTCATGTTGTGGGAATATTCCTTTACATATTAGCTCTTGACTATGCCATTTATGTATGGTAAAAGCAAGAAAATCTAGGAAGTTTTTTGTTTTTCCGAAAGGTTCGTGCATTGACACTTAAGTTATCTTTGTTTTCAGATGCTGCTCAGAAAATTAAGTTTCAACCTACTGATCTACTGCTCATTCATTTTTATGAACTGGCCTTCCATTCTCTTAAAATGTGGATAGTATATTATAATACTGCTCTAGTTAGTCAAGTAAACCCTGCTTAAATCTCAATTGCATTTTTCTCCATTTCTTCACCTCTATTGATCGTAATGGCTAAGTTGGCAAACTCTCTTGTCACAACCCAACCATTTTTTGTTTTGTTACACAGGGTTCCATGGTTTCCCCTGAGCAACTGGCGGAGGTGAAAAAATTGCTTCTGAAAGAAACTCAATTAAAGGAAGCTGCAGAAGAGGAAGTTAATAATCTCAAAAATCAAGTAGCCCAATGGAAAAGATCGGAGGTATGTTCTGTGCCTCTTTCAGTAGTTTTTACTACAGCTGTGTCTTTACTTTTCTCTTTCCCAAAATCTATTTTTGGCATCAGTGTCGTCACATAGAGCTATATTTTGATATACTAGGAATCAGGAAATACAGAGATCTTAAAACTTCGACAGGTGCTAGAAGATGAGGGACGTCAAAAAATGAATCTTGAAGGGGAAATAGCAATGCTACGAACTCAGTTGTTGCAGTTAAGTCTTGAAGCTGATGAGGTATGCTTTATGTAGAATGTCTTAGTGTATTGTGGCTTCGTTCCTAGTTTTTTATTGTTTCTGTGTAAATTACCTGCCAATAACATCCTCTCATTCCTTTCCATTATTTGTTTGCTCGCTCCATCTTTTATAATATAAGTGTCCATCATGCAATGGATCTTTTAGTACATGGGTTTGATAGTCAAGATCCGTTGTTCACAGTACAATAGTTCGACAAATTTATGTTTGGTGGAAATTATCTGAAATTGGATGCTTTAATGAGCATGCTTTGGAGATCATAGTTATTCTCAAATCCTTAATTGTAAAATTTGGCAATTTTTGTTAATTTTATCTCTAGGGGAAAATAGGCCTGTATTTGTTTCATTCAGAAACTCTTTCTTTGTTTATCTCAGTTGAGTGTTTGACAATAAAGTATTTGTCTGATATATTTTCTCAAGATAGAAGCCATTGATGATTAACAAGCTACACCTCTTGATTATGGTGTCCGCATTTGCTCTTTCCACCCAAATTCTACTGATTCATTCCCTCAAATTCAAAATTACTTTTGAAACTTAAGATGTCATGAATTTGTGATGTTGAGTGATTATAACATTTGGGATTCGTACTGTCAAAGGATAAGTCAGCCCAACTTAAATTTTTTCTTTCTCAAATCTTTTAAGTGTATAAAAAATGTGTGTGGGCACACACCTGCCAGCACCTGTACACTATATAAGATATTTCTCTCTCTCTCTCTCTCTCTCTCTCTCTCTCTCTCTCTCTCTCTTTTACTTTTTGTTTATACCCACCAATACTATATGAGACGTTAATTCAGACATGCATATGCTTTTGTAGACTAGAAGAAGACTTGACAGAGGTGGATCTGGCAACCTTCCTGGTGGTCTAGATGCTCTCATGAATCAAGTTAAGCACCCTCAGCTCAAAGATTCGGGAAATGGAGACAAGGCCTCAATAGCCAAACTCTTTGAACAAGGTTTAGTTGGTGCCTGAACTGAAATTCTTTGTTGGCTGATTATTAAATATAAAATTTACCACTCTCTTCACTTATTCTTTTTATTTTTCTAACAAAGTCTGGTATTCTGACAGTGGGATTGCAAAAGATCTTGTCATTGCTTGAAGCAGAAGATGCTGATGTTCGAATTCATGCTGTGAAAGTGGTAGCAAATCTTGCTGCTGAAGGTGCCTTTCCACTTGACTCTACAGCCATATTTTTTTCGGAAGTAGACTCTAGAGGCATATTTAACTGCTCTTCTTTACACAATATATGCTGTTGAATCACCAGCTTAATCTAATTAGCTCTAATTATAACAAGCTTTGAATTCTGTAAGTAATTGGCATATCTTGGTGTTCAAGTTTTTCTTATCACTGCATTGTATACTGCATGAATCTTGCAAGATATGATTATTGAGAGCCTTAATGTTGTTAATTCCAAAAAAGTGTGATAGTGTGGTCATATGAACTCTTTATGCATTTAATTTTTTACGTATCATATAAATTCCTGCAGAATCAAATCAGGAGAAGATTGTAGAAGCCGGTGGTCTTACATCCTTGCTAATGTTGCTTAAAAGCTCCAAGGATGAGACCATACATAGAGTCGCAGCTGGAGCAATAGCCAATCTTGCTATGAATGGTAGTTTGATACATGTTCTTTAAATTTTTATGATATATGTATCTACTTTTATGGGTTCTTTTCTCTTTGATTTTCTCGTTTATTACATTTAGAATTTTCTGTTTGTGTTATCAGAAACCAACCAAGAACTCATAATGACTCAAGGGGGCATTGGTTTGTTGTCAATGACAGCAGCCAATGCCGAGGATCCTCAAACCCTTCGAATGGTTGCTGGAGCCATTGCTAATCTCTGTGGCAACGGTAAACTACTTTCTAAAGTTCATCCGAACTGTTTTCTTGGTTTTATAACTGAGATAAAAGAGTTTCTGATTCAAGAGGCAAGAAGAGTTATTCAAGGTTTAAACAGGAATAGTGTTCTCCAACAAGTGATTGAAGTTCTGTTGTGAGATAGAAAGTTTATCTTCCTTTCGGTATGGTTCTATGATTAAGTGATATGATATTCTATTGTCTAGATAAGCTGCAGACGAAGTTAAGAGATGAAGGAGGCATCAAGGCTTTGCTAGGAATGGTTAGATGTGGACATCATGATGTTCTTGCACAAGTTGCTCGTGGAATGGCCAACTTTGCAAAATGCGAGTCAAGGGCCTCGACTCAAGGTATTTTCTTTGTAGTTTGTAAAGTAATCCTTTTGTTTTACGTGTAATCCAATCTCCCTCTGGTCTAGGTTAACTTGGTATCTAAATGAGACAGGAATTAAAACTGGAAGGTCTCTTCTGATAGAAGATGGTGCCCTTCCATGGATTGTACAGAATGCTAACAATGAAGCCTCACCAATCCGACGCCATATTGAGCTTGCGCTCTGCCATTTAGCACAACATGGTAAATTTGCCTGTTTTCTAATTTTCAAGTAACTGATCTTTAATTTAATGCCATTATGAGAAGGCTTAAGTAAACTAATTTTTCAGAAGTGAATGCCAAAGACATGATTAGTGGGGGTGCTTTGTGGGAACTGGTTCGCATCTCGCGAGATTGTTCACGGGAAGATATAAGAACGCTTGCACATCGGACCCTAACGTCCAGTGCTGGTTTTCAAGCTGAACTGAGGCGTCTACGGATAGATTATTGATGAATTTGTGGATTGGAATAACTAAAGTCGAATTGAAGATTGGGAGATTGTTGCAGAGATAACTAGCATAAACTAATTCCAACTGGAATCAAGGATAATGCTACTATTTGAAGTGCAGATAAACATGCAGGAATACTTCCAGGTGTGTTCCTGTTAAAGTTTTGCTATTAATTATGATCGGTTAGTGTTTTTTAGTCCTAATATCTGTAATCTAATTAATAGATGGAACCACTGATCGATTGTTGTCTCTGTGATATCATATAAACATATACCCTAATGTGACCCCACTGTGTAGCTTCTAGTTGATGTATAAATTGATTTGTACATGACTTGAGAAGTAGAAAAGTACTGTGTGTTTTATTATTTAGGGGGAATTCCAAATTCCCCCCTCACCTTTGATGTAAATCCAATCACCCCCTTGTAGCAGTTTTTTTTATGAATCTCAGCCATTGATTATACAAATTGGACAAATTGGACGGATGAGATTCAAAAAAAATTACCACAGGGGGGTGATTGGATTTACATCAAAGGTGAGGGGAGAATTTGGATTTGCCCATTCTTATTTATTGTAAAGCAATAAATTGATATCGTAAGCATGATTTTTTTGGGGTAGCTTTTCTACTTATTTGTGATTCAAGCCTGAAAAACCAACTCTGCATAATATTTGATAAAATGAAAGTATAGAATTAATGCAATAAATAAAAATTATGTGACAATCATTTCTTGACACTGTTACTATCATAAATAATTGATGCTTACGAATGAATGGTTCTTTGTTATTAATATGAAAGAGTTTGGAAATTCAGTACGTAAAGATTCAAAGGCTGGCTTGGTCAAGCCTGGTCCCATGTCCTCCCCCATCACATATTAGAGTATTAGACCGGACATCTCATTCCATTTCCATTTCCATTATGTATATTACGGTCTGAACCTATTATCCTACTTATGAAGGAACATTCGAGCTGGTACAACGCTATCAATGACCATTTCTAGTTGATGACATAATGTAATAATAAATAATTGGAGAACACGATTTCCCAATGCTATAAAACTTCACCAACAAAAACCCTACCCTACCCATCTATGTTGGTTTCTAGAAGGCATGGATCATACACCGCACGTTAGTAAATTTAGATAGATAGAAATTGACAAAATCATTTTTAATATAAAATGAATACATCATGTTTCCCATTTCCTTTCCCTCGTTTAATAGAAATGACAAGTTGTTAGAATTTATATTATTAGTTTATTACTCCCCACAAAGAATGTAACGTTTTTTCCGTTTTTCACATTCATAATGAATTAAACCAACACAACTAGGGTTTAGTCATAAACATGTGATGTTTGTAGAAAATTATGGCACTTGTGTATGATCCCAAACATGGGAAGATTATGTTTAGTAATCTAGATCCTTTAAAATTAATCATAATTGGATCACAATTGTTAAGAAATGATTTAAATGTTATTATTGAAACTTTTCTAATAGTTTAAAGCTTTTGATAATGTTATTATTTAAATGATTTACTTGCATCAACTGTTTCAATTTTCACCCTTCGTGCTTTTATCTTAATCTCTTAAAAATCATATTATCATCATAAATTAGATTGATTTCTTATATTTATATAATCGTAAAATGGGATTACATTTCACTTGAATTAGTCTTTAAATGCTATTTTTTAATCTTTACATATATAATTGCTTCAACTATAATCTAACAAGCATATATCTTTAATTAAATTAATTATTGACAGTCATAAGAGAAAATAAGCCAAGGAAATGGGATCTAGAAATAATATTGGTATTATCTGGTTTAATATTTAATGTTCATAATATAAATGATCAGACCAGTGGAATATTGTAAATTAAATAAGCTAACAAAGTGTGTAACATACGAAATAAGTTTATGTGGAAGAAGAGATTAGACAGAATTACAATTAATTTCTAATTATATTTTGTTTCCCTCTATTTATCATCACATCTCATCTTTTGTTTTAATTAGATTGCAAAATTAATAGCACTAAGGAACGGATATGTGAATTATGTGAAAGTGATGAGGTGTGTATATATATATAACAAATTAAACCATTTCTTTCTCAAATTATTTAGTATGAGGAAGATTCAATCTCTACACATTTAATTTATTTGTATAATTTATAAAAGATATAATAAATTGGATTGATCGAGGATAATAATGTTGAATTACTATGACCTGAGTAATTTAAGATTGAAAGTAATAGCTCAGACAATTGTACTTAGTGATTTAATATTTTTTCTACAATTTTATTTAATAAATTCTTTTGCGTAAATTTTAATAGCTGTTTTAATTTTTTAATAATCATAAGAATTTGAACACAAAAAATCTTTGAGTTCAGGTCCAATACCATAATTGACCAAACTACAGTTAATTATATTATTGTTAAATAATTATTTCACCAAAAAAATTAAAATTAATTAAAATAATATCCGGATAATTATATTTAAGTGACTTAATATTTTCACATAAACTCTTATGTGCACACTAAATAATATACTTAGTCACTTCCATCTAAATTCTATCAATATTTACAAGGTTAAGTTTACTCCAATACAATGCATATTTATCAAAAGGTTAGTCAATGAAAGATGGTGTTCTTATATGAGGTAATTTAATTTACGCTGTCTAGCAAATTAATGCCCTCAATGCTCAATACCAACTAGTAACAAAACGCAAGGTTTCTTCAAACTTCATTGCAAGAGAATACCTCCCTCTCTCTCCTTAATATCGCGTGTGTATATGCGTACAAGAATCCAGAAAGTACCAAGTTAAGCTATATCTATGCATGCGCCATGGAAGTCAACGAATTCTGAGGATTAATGGACTAAAAAAGAGTCGTTAGAGAAAATTGGAAAGATGTCGTGCAAGTCAATCTTCGAGTTGGAGACAAGGAGGAGAGATCTACTGTTTGTCAGCGAAGTTAAGCTAACTACAAAAAAAGAGGTTGCTAAATAACCTATCCATGATAAGTATATACCAAAAAAAAAAAAAAAAAAGCTTATCATACATAGTTCGGTTCAAATTATTAGTCAACTAACAAAAGGAGTAGAATGGAGAAGATAGTTAATTAATAGTGAGAAGAACAAAGGTTAAATGTACGAAAGAAATGGACGAGTCTTGTGTTAAGATTTTAGAGAAAACAGAAAGAGCTGGCTGCAAAATATTAATTAAGAAGTTAAAAAGAAGATAAATGATATGGGTGATTGTATGAAACAAAACCTAGAAATGGGAATAACTAAGGAGAATGGATAAGTCTTTTAGAAAGAGAAAGCAATGGGGTATTGAAAGGAAGTGTCCAATGCAGAGACTCTGAAGAGGGTTTTCGACTATCAACTTTGAATAGTTTGACCAATAGGATCCTTATTCTCCGAACTCAAGAGAGAAGGAGAGAAGCTATTAAGCTAGAGCCAACTTTGTTGCCCAGATTGTTGCCTTTACGGTTTTGCCTCAAAAAGGATATTGTCCAGAGCAGTGCACGTGTAAACTAGTACCCAATTATTTTCATGTCTCCACGTCTAGAAAACCCTAAAACTGTCAAAGGAAGAAAAAGAAACACATGGAAACTATTAAGCCCATACCTCTTTGCTTCCCGTAGCTTTAATTGAACATCCTTTGACCTTGTCACCTTATAGACAGAAAAAAAAGACTGAAATAATTGTACTGCTTGTACTCTAGCTAGTTAAAATGCTATTATATGTTCGCCTTTTCTGCCTAGAAGTTACAAAAATCAGTAGAGATTCAAAATAAGAAAATGATGGTATTTAATAATCCATACAAATTTAATGATGAATTTGGTTTTCATAAAATATATAATCCGAACTAGAAAATACAGTTACTTTTGGAAACAAACAATCAAACGAATTGAACTTATTGTTTCCTTGATTGCAAAAAAAGTGAGGTGCGTTCTTAGTTTTTAAGATTTTATATATATATATAAGAATAATTAACTAGGGGATCTTCCCTTCGAGGAAAGGAAATTTATTTAATTTCAGAGTAGAATCTCTTTATAAAGAGCAAGATGATAAGAGATATTTAGAGCGAGAGAAAAGTCACATCCTTGTTTTTGTTGCTCTATCCTTCATCGTCATAATCATCTTGAGTTGTTTTAATAGAAATTAGAAACATACGGCAGCAGTTATTTCCATAAAATCAAACTCACTGAGAATCCATGAATTTACAGTCCTTCAAATCAACATGCAAGCATATAACCTAATCATCAAATCTGAAACAAAGACTAATTAAAAGAGAAAAACAAAACCTGGAATTAATTCTCAACAACCCAAATTCTCTTGCTACAAATTCCGTGACTTCTCGTAAAGTTGAAGGTGACATGATGTACAATCGATGCACGTATACCCTTCAATGAAATTTGTTAGCTAGTATGAAGGGCGACCACCAGTAGCCCAGTAAGACTGATCAGTTGGTAAATGGATGGAATTGAGGAGATTAGGTGGTAACCCATGAAATAAAGGCGCATTTGGCTCCGCCATAACTTGATGCTGTTGTTGCTGTTGCTGTGAAACCCCTCCTGGTGATCCAAGTCCACCTCCTTGCAATGGTAACTGAGACTCTTCTTCTTCTAAAGGAAGTCTCTCATATGCAGCATTACTAAACGATGCAGCCATAATCACAACCGTACCGGAAGTCATAAGTGTTCCAACAACACTGCCCCCAACAACCTGGCCTTGTCCACCGGCTAAATATATAGTTAACCCTGATGCAGCAGGTGGTGCTGGAGGTGGGAGAAATGATCCAGCAAGAGATAATATCTCAAAACGACCTTGCAAAGACACAATTGCACCTGGGGAAGCTGGTTGCCGAAGAGTTACATTTGTTACAGTACCAGTACCACTCAATATGCAAACCCCTCTTTGTCTTCGCCGGGCAAATGTGGCAACACTGTCAACAATATCACAACCATCTGCTATCTCCATAACATGAGTCCGTAGAGCGTTGGCACTGTCGCGGGTGATGATGATAGGTGGCTTGGGCTTGTTCTTGGATCCAGCTGGTCTTCCTCGAGGTCTCCTTGTGATCTCTCCTTCTCCCGAGGCTTGGATGAGTTCTTTGCCTTCGCTACTCTTTGTGTTGTTGTTCTCATCGCGATCTATATTGATACCTCTGTTTACGCCTCCGCTGCTTCCACTTTGTTCATCTTCCGAGTTATGTTGCTGTTGGTGATGGAATTGATGTTCCTGCTGCTGCTGTTGATGGTGATGAAATTGGAAATCTCTTGTGTGGAAAGGAGGAGGAAGAGCATGGCCATGTGCTGTTACTGGATCCATGCTTATTTTTTCTTTTCCTCTTAATTTATATATTTCTTGTTTACTCACTACGTCAGAGAGATCTCACTTCTTCACATAAACAGACCTAGGTTACAAGAGAACGAAGAAGAAAATAGAACAACCAAGGCGTAAAGGTTGTAATAAGTCTAAAAGAAGGATAGTGGAGGAAAAAGAGGGAGAAAATAATAAGAAATTTATGACTAATCTCTCTTTCGTTACTCTCTCTTGCTTTCTTTAACTTGTTTAATGGAGTATATACTACAACTTATCTTCAGCAGAAAGGAGAAATGAGTGGAATTTTGGTGTCATCCACCAAATTATTAACTGAAGTAACTATATCTGTTCTCTCTAAACTCATAATAGTGGATCATTTTTTGAAGGTACCTTTCATTAGCTTGTATTCGGAAGAGTTTTGAGATATGAATAGAAAAAGAGAAAGAGAGAGAGAAATGGATGGACAGGTTTCGGTTCTAGGGGTGAGTGTTGAGAGGTTAGGGTTAGAATTTAGAATTTAGATCAAGAAAGAAAATGGATCCGAAAGGAGATGGTTTTGGTTTCGGTAAGTCTGCGTGCGTATGGGCGGTGGATGGGTCCCAAACTTCCATCCTCTCTTTCTCTTACTCTCTTTTATCCCCTCCAGCACTCCATGTTCTCTCTCGCTCTCGCTCTCTCATTATATATATCTATATATATCTACATATACATGTATATATTAATAAATCAACTTGGTCCTTGGTCCCAAGTCCTTATCCCTACACTAAACTCAAACCTTTCTTCACCTCTCCTCCTCGTACTCAATATTGCTTCTTTCAAAAGTATTATATAAAGTTTGACCAAAACAAAATGAATATATAGTCTTTAAAGAAAGATTTATGTGCATCCACTCTACTAAACTGACATTAATTAATTGATGTTAGTTTGATCATTTAGTTGAACATACAATCGAATTAGTATCGATTTATTGATAGCGGGTGGATATAAATATATTCTTTGATGAATTGGGTGAATCAGTAGCTAAATAATCTGTACAGTAGTAGGACCATTAATATATCTCTACCTAGCCATTGTTGAAAATTCTCAACTGCATACGGCTATTTTTAATGAAATAGTAGCTGTCACATTAAAATTGGACAGTCAAGAACTCAAGATAGAGATGAAGGAGATGTAGAGAAAGAGACAGAAACGTCGGGTTCAATTTTCCACGATTCACATGCATCACTACGCTCTGCAAACTCTTATCTTTATCTCTCCATGTTAACGTTAGGGTCTACTTGCTCTGTAAGAAAGACACGTGTCTTTACCCCCATTTCTGTCTGTGGTCTATTCCACTGAATTATCCTGGATTTGCCTTCGATGAGTATTAATCATTGAGTATTGAGATAACATCTCTATGTTCGCTCATTTGTCTAAGCCCGTAGCTATCGTATCAAAAACAAAAACCATACAAGAGAAGAACGAACGAAATCTAACCTTGTGGTTAATTTGAAAGTGTGTGCGTGTGTTTATATAACCACGTGGATCAGAAAGTGATAAAACCATAACCTCATTCAATTAATAAACGAAGACTACATGTACATGAATCGAAAGGATATACATTTATGCAATTTCTTATATTGAATTAAAGTAAGAACGGTGACCATATAGGTGCGCACTTCTATTAAACATTGTAGTGATCGGAAAATCTTACACAATTTTAAGGATTTGTCTCAATCGGGAATGTTTCTTATGAATTGAATTCAATCTTATCGAGCAACAGTAGATGTAGGAAGACAATACTATTGCTCTCATCATATGTTTGTATTGATTATTTATTTACGATACTGGACTACTGGAAAAAACAAACAAACTCTAAGCCATCTATTGTGATTAACCATAACTTTATCATGGACAAGGCCACTTATTCAATAAGATAAAATAGTCGTATAAAACATATCATAAATGTATTATTTACAATATTAAACTTACATATTAGGCAACATCTTAATCAAAATAAATTAAAGAAAGCTTGTCCTTATTTTAACACGATGGACAAATTAGAATCTCTCCTTGAGTTTGAATTGTTCATCTGAATTTGATCACACTCAGGTGATCAATGATACGAACTATAGCTTAAACATTGAAAATCTTCAATGTAATAGCTTAAGACAATCAACCACAACCATAACTATTGTAAGTGGTGGTCAAATTGGTTTGACCGCATAATCTATATTCCTGAGTGTGAGGGAGTCGAAGAGAGATGGATGAGCATGAACATGAGATGAGAGAGTAAAGAGGCAGCGTGGATAGCGCTGACAGACACAAAGAGCCACAGCACAGCACGAGCGCCGGAGAGTTTGCTAAAACTAAAAGAAAGACCCTCGCATGACTTGATGCATCGAAAGATGCTCATTGTCTGCTCTTTCTCTCTAATCCCATGGTGGACCCCCCACCCATCTCACACACACATACATTTCTTGGTCTTAGCTAATCTTATCCTGTGCTAAAATTTATGTTTATATCTTGTAATTAAGTTCAACAACTCTCTCCAAATTATATGTCCGATAGCCCAATTGGGTTGCTCCATGTGGAAAAAGAGATGTGCCTCATTATGATCATCTTCTTCACCAGATCACGATAGGGGATGGGTATAAATGAATAATAATTTTGTTATGTACATTAGTATCACATCACAAGTAATATTATCAATGGAGTTGAAATGAATAAAAAAGGGTATTTATATATACAGTCATGCAGCTTCCATTCCTAGCTTTAATTTAATTAGATCATATTTTCATGTAAAATTTGAAAAATAGACAACTTAAGATATTTTGCTTATCATGATTAATTAGCTGTGAGGGTTGCTGTCTTAGGCTTTGCACTTCATCATGTAATAGTTTTGTAATCACCTTTTTATTCATGGCCATTTTTGAATGATATTAAAAATTTTATTGAGGACTCTTAAGTCTTAATTCCAATGTTTCTTGGGATTATTCTTTTATATATAGTTTAAAAGAAAATACAATAAGTTAATTAATTTATTTTTTGTGGTGGATGTTACTTCAAAAAGACAATATGCATGATAAGCATAATTCAGGTTGCTTATCTAGTATCTCTAAAAAATCATCAAAAGTTCAATCTGGGTGTAGAGATTAGATTGAATGTGACTAAGCCGAAGAAAAATGGAGCTTTCGTCATCCTTAAATTTCGTCGTTTCTATTTCCCTTCATCATTCAAGTTGAATTCCTTTTGTATTTTCAGGTTTAAGGTCATTAATGATTAAGCGAGTGTTAATCTAATACAGAACTTATTTGAAACAACAGGGCAAGGATAATGAATGATTGACCAAATTGTGCATGAAGGACAAATTTGAATGGGTCATCCAGCTAGAGCACACAAGAATGATGTTCATATAAGAAATTAATTAAAATGATCCAATAAACAATAACATTTTTAATTATCCGACCTTTCTTTTCATGAATGACCAAGACAACTTCCTTAAGAAAATTTTAAAGTTATTCAACATCAAACATTATGCATACTGCCTATGCTATGTGTGTGCATTTTTTTTTCTTTTCTTTGGATACTAAAGCTTCTTGCAGTCTCAATCTCAAAAGCAGAATACCTAATTAAATGAATTTGAAAAAAGAAGGAAAGAAAGAAAGACTGGTTAAAATTAAATATTTTAATTTGAGCAGAAGTTGTGAAATTAGGTACCCATACATATAAGTCTTAAGGGTTCTAGCTGTTATATAAGGAAAAAATTAGCAAGAATCAATCTCCAAGCTATATTCACATTAATCTGTCAATCAACTCGGTCCAGAGAGAATCTAACGTTGAAGATCTTTTCTAAAGACTTGGATTCGGTGCTATCCAAGCTTTATCTAAAAAAATATAAGTGTGTAATTAATAATTAATAAATAATATTGATAAGTAATAAATCATGATATAATAATAAAATAAAATTTGACCCTATATAGATAAACATATACATGTGTTAAAAATCTGTAAAAAAAAAAGAAGGTAAAAATTATATAAACACTTTTTTTTCTAAACCGAATAACAGCTTGGTGTTCAATGGCCATGGCCACTTCTTTCATCTTTTTCATTGGATTCTGCAGGCCTTTCGTTTTTTTAATTCTTAATTTTTATATAATTGATAAAAACAAATTATTAATGAAAGAGAATAATTTCTATGATTGAATTTACAACGAAACCATGTTCAAGGCCAGTCAACGGGTGGAAGCACCCACCGGATGGATGACCCCCTCACCACCAATTTCATGCCTGATTGCTTACGAAGTGCAGGTACACTTGCTGCACGTCTATTCGTTGTTAGATCTCATTTTCAGGAAGATAGATTAATGAAAACGTTATTACACGCAATTTTTATTATGAAAATGAAACCATTTTTCAAGAAAATGAATTAATTAGATGAGTTAAGCCTTAACTTAACTATGGAATAACCCCTTTCTTGAAAAAAGAGATGGCGAAACAGTCAAGCTTTTGTAATTTTTTAACCTAAACTACGTGGTAACATTGAGATCATTTGATTAAAATGCATGCATTTGGCTCCGAATCAAATTAGTTAATACTTCACATCTTAGATTCAATTTGAAACTAGGATCCAGTTATTATCTTAAGTATGCAAGATCTTCAACTTCAATATGATTGTACATATATGCAGTTGATATATGCAGTTGAGTTCTCCCTTGTAGATTCATAGCACAGATGAGTTTATTTGGTATTATTAATTATTATTTAATTTTATAAGTAAAATTTACTTTTTTAATTAATTAATTTTAATAATTTTATATAGTATCCCTAACTTTAAAATTAGGGCAGCTCAGTTACCAACATATCCTAATCTTACCCGTGTTGATTTCACAGACTCGTTAATTTAAAATTGACCCCAGTGCGTAGTTAAGATAATTAAGACCTTGAATTTTGAATAGTTAGCACATAATTTTACTTTTACTCTACACCAATCAGAATAAGCCTACCACGAAAATTGGGATTGAAGTTGAATCTAATTGATCGACATGAATGAGAAAGGGGTAGTCAAGACAGGCAGGAGGCTCACACCTTGAGATAGTGATTGGGTGAAATGAAAGTCTAATAAAATAAACTATCATGTACAGCTTTAATTAATCAATAATGCCAGTGAGTTAATCATATTTAATTTCGTGTATATATATATATATATATATATATAGTTATACATATCTTAAAACGAAAACTCCGTTTGATTAAATAAATATTCTATTCTAAACCCATACCATTTACTAATAAAAGATTATATACCATAGAAGCAAAGAAAGAAAGGGAAAAGAAATGTAGTTGAATTAATCTCCCATGTGAAAGGCACCAATCTCGAATCTGGCATTGTGGCTTATGCTTTCTCACGATCTCAAGTCCTCTCTCTTGCTTGTTCAAAGGCTAAAACCTAGCTGTTACATCTCTATCTCATCTCATCTGCTACCTTATTCTTAAGAGAAGGAAGACCAAGGGACATGTGAATGGATTATTTTGTGAATGAATTGGTGGTCCTTAGACTACCTATTAGCTAATAACAATTTGATTATAGGGTAAGGAAACGACAATTTGAGGTGCCCACGTGATCATACATGCCAATCGATGTGGAATCTTGTTGGTCATTGCATCACCTGCTTTATCATTAACGTTAGTCTCCAGTTTTGACGGAATTAATTAATCTTCTTAATTAAAAGTCTCCTTTAGCACTATATTTAATTCAGAGATTCTGAATTCCTCTACCATATATAAATTTGACAGTTTAATTTGGTGGGTAGTAGCATATTTCTTGGCAATTAATTGATGCAATTCGTTCACATTGGAAATAATTCAAAATTGTGTTTGTTTATATGTCAATCTATTGACCAAAACAACAATTAATTAATACACATTAAAATCATTTGTCACCCAAAAAAGTGGATGCATGAGATATGTTGCATACATGCGTTGTGATCTTTACTGCTATAAAGAAATTAAATGCTTTTTCCTTGGGTTTAGTATGTAGCAATTTCACATGTTTTCAAGACCTAGAATTGACAATCCCTTACTTGGAGGCATGTATTTTACATTTCAATACAGATTAGGTGATATCCATACTCTATCCTGGACAACCAACAACTCTTAAAATATAAGTCATATATAATCTGTGTTAAGGCATGATTCAAACAGTTCTATTCTTTTTACAGCTTAATTATTTCATTATATATATTCTTCTACTAGTTTATTCTTTAAATTTAAAAATTTTGGACCTTAAGTTTTAACACACACACACACATATATATATAATTTTTAACTCGATTTTATACATAAAATTTTAACCATTAAATTCACGCAATCCAATAGTTAAAATTTAAAATCATCAAATTATATTTAATGCTAACAACTCAATATTCATATTTATCATTAAATTGTGTAAATTAATAACTAAAAATTTATTTCTAAATTTAAATCTAAAAATTTAAATCAAGGAGTCTTATCCATATGTCTAATATATTTGAAAATATCCGTGGTAGGATACTATATCAATATATTTTTTCTTTAATTTTAAACCAATGAATTGCAACATATATATGAGGTCAATTCGGATAATGTTAATTGCATACATCCCAACAGATTGATTGCTAAAAGTGAAACTGGATTAAAAAAAAAGCAAAATAAATAATTAAGAAACTAGAATTGAGTTCTTAATAAGCTTATTAAAGGTGGCAGAAGCCTTCCCAAACTTATGGATAAAGCAATTCCATTTGTACATAAATTCGATAACAATGAGAAGACCATGCCATATATAATTTTAGTAATTCAAGAAGCAACTTGGAAATTGAAGTTTAATTAAGATTTAAACTCCAAAGTTTAATATAAGATTGATCATTTATACATATATTAATAGTACTTCATCATCCCATCCCCAAAAAGTATTGCTTGAATCTTTCTTTTGTTTGGTGAAAGATTTGATTTAATTTAATTTAATTTGTACCCGGATAAAAAAAAAAGTGTATTGTATGTACGACAACTCAATATATTTATTCAAGATTTTGAGACAATAGCTAGGTACATAGTTTTTGATTTTTCTTTAGCTTCCACTATTAAAATCATAACATATACACATGTAGAAAATTAATAGCTCTTATTGCGTATATATAAAAATAGAATACAAAGATTTGAAGTAGAATATGTACTTATTTGAATTATAAATGCAGTGTTTCAAGAATTTGGTCTTTCTCTTTATTTTCTACTTATGTGTCAACCTTTTTAATGTGATAAAGGCACTCTTTATATTCCATATATAGAGAGCCATAGAGAGATCGAGCCCACTTTAATTGATTTTATTGGGTTTTCTCATCAAAAACTTCAACACAATCCACTAACTTACACCAATTGCTATTGGCCTAGAAATGGCAATGATAAGAGGTGTGTGTGTGTGTGAATTGGCAGTTTAAAAAATTTAATCTTAAATTGATGAATGTAGCAAAGATGTAATTTAAAGAGTGGTGATGGATTATGTGAAACCCGTCTCTTTGCATTATGGGCATATTAATAAATCCCTAAAGAGTGTTCGTGCATGTCTTTGTGGTTAGATTGTGCACGAGAGGATATAAAACTTAAAGGAGTATCTGGGATAAGATTTTGGTATTGGATTTGAGCTTATGGGAAAGATTTGGATTTTTGACCCCAAAATCATCTCTAATTGAGAAAAAGTTCATATCATTTTTGTGGAGTTCGGAGAGAGCTTCGTATTGATATATTATGGATTCCGAGCGGATATCCGAGCGAAAAGTTATTGCCAATTGAAGTTGTAGTCCTCGGAAGAAAGACCAGAAGCAAACGTATCGATACGTTTGGAGAAATGTATCGACATGTTGAGGTAGTGGCCAAGGGTATCGAAACCTTTATAGAAGGTATCGATACGTTTACTGTTGGGGTCAAAGATATCGATACCTTTGGTGAAAGGTATTGACATCTCGAAGCTTGATGAACAGTGAACAGTACCCAACGTATCGATACATTGGCAAGGGGTATCGAAACGTTGGTAATGGAGATTGAACCCATTTGTGACAAAAAGTTTCGATACGTTGAGGAAAGTATCGACACCCTGTAGGCTTATAAACAGTGTTTTGGTCAAACGTATCGATACATTGGGGCAAACGTATCAATACGTTGTGAGAAAAATGCCAAAGGTATCGATATGTTTTCAAACGTATCGACACTTTTGGGGAATTTTACAACATATATGCTCGGGGACAGGTCGTCTTTCCCATTTCAAAATCTTTGCTTCTCTCTCTATCAAAAATAGCAAAAAACACTCTCTCTCACACCAGCAACCTGATCTCCCTCATTTCTTCACGAAACTTCGCCATTCCAGTTCCTATGAACTGAGAAATAACACAAGAACCCAGAAATACCCTCTGATAAGAGTTTTAAGCGACGGTTCACGAGGAATCATGAAGTAAAAGTGATGGTGAACAGTAGTCAAGTAAGAGAATCGGACAAGGAGGGACTTAGAACACTTCTACCATCTTGGGAGCGACAGCCAAGATGAGAGGATCTCCGTCGCGAGGAGGATACCGTGAGGGTGGTTTCCCACCCCAGGACTGTGAGTGGACATTCTCTTCCCTTTGCCTCATTTATTGTCAATTATAAATGATTATAATGTTAGAAATGATAGCATGTGAACAGAGATATATATGTGAATGTATGTATATGAATATGTAACTGAAATGAGGAGGCGTTAGATGAATATTGTGTGGTTGCCGGGATGGCCCCTTATTTGTGATAGAGATAGGTTTGTGATGCAACCTATATTGCCATGAATGTGAGGCCGGAGGCTTATTGTATGTTATGACATTGTGATGTGAGGCCGCAGACCAATGTTATGCATGTATGTGAATGTGGCATTATGGTTTATGTACTATGGTCGGGGTGCCATGCTTGTTGTTATATTGTTTTGGCCGATGAGCCATAGATGATATTTATGGCCTTGTGAGCCACCAATGATTTATGTTGCCCTGATGGGCCGATAATTTTGATTTATGATCTGGTGTGCCGTGCTAACACTTATGCGTGAGGATTGGCCATACAGCTCTTAGTGAGTGGGTGGAATCCAATAGTCCCCGAAATGTGGGTTGGCCATACAGTCCCGGAGAGGATGGGTGGAGACCACATATCCAGGCTAAAGAATGCTAGCCTTATTATATTACATCCTAACCAGGGTTGCGGATCAGCCATACAGCTCTGAGGGGAGTGGATGGGATCCTATAGACCGAGGGATAACGTATGTAGGCAAACATCCCCAACCAGGGTTGCGGATCGGCCATACAGCTCAAATAGAGTAGGTGGGATCCTATAGACCGAGGAATTATACACCTTTGATATGATTTTGACTTTCTAGTCATGTATAAGATGTCATATGTCACTATGATTGGTTTTGTGATTACGAGGAGTTACCATAATCACTCTATAGGCCTCTGATTACTATTTGTTTTTCTATCTACTCACTGAGTATTTTTCAAATACTCACCCCTCACTTTCTCATTTCAGGATAGTGTAGTCGA
>JAVXUL010000016.1:8252945-8273245 GCA_035590515.1 Trichilia minutiflora | reverse complement strand
CAAAAACTGTACAAAATAGCACTTATTTGCACACTTGGGTATTTTCTTGAAAAATCATGCTTACAACATAAAAACACTAAATAATCATAAAAATAACATATAATTAATTAGAAATAAGTAAAATTTAAGTCCAAAAAACTTAATAAAATCCGGTTAATTAGTAGCCTAAGGATAGACCTACGTAGTGGTTGCCTAAATGAGTGAATGCACATGTAAGATAAGTATAAGAGAAGTGACGATGTCTTTATAATATAGAGTAGTCCACCTACAAGAGGTAATATCAAGTTTAGTCACAAGTACTACCATATAACTGTTTAAAGCCAACATCAATAAGATGGACAATGTTTTGATAAAATGAACATATATTACTATTATTATTATTATTATTATTATTATTATTATTATAAATAAAGAATATTTTTTATTAAATGAATATTTGTTTTTATATAAAAAATTCATTGACGATTTCAAAATTACTAGAACCAGAGTAATCACTAGAAAAGGTGACCAGCTAAAGTGTTTTCTTAACTAAGAGGTTATGATTTTAAATAATTAAAGCGTTTTCTACATTATGCATAAACGATTTTATTTTAATATTCTTAACTAAAAATATCTCTTCCGATATTTATATATATAATGGTTTGTTCACAGAGTATACTTTCATATACTCACCCCCTTACTTCATAGTTTCAGGAGATCCGGTGTAATTGAGTGATCGAAGTGATCTTGGCATTATTAAGGTTTAGCAATATTTTAATAAGATTCCCTTCCTCGACTCAAATTTTGGATATTTAAATCTATTGGGATATGTGTAGACATTGGATTTATATACTTTGTTGAAATTTGGAAATAGATTGTGAATTTGTTTATGTTTTGTATGATTTATAAATTATAATGATTTATTATTTTATGATTTAATTATAATAAATGATTGAGACAAGGATATTTGATTTGAAATGATTATATTTTAAACTGATTAGAGATATTAGAAACGTCTTACAGATTCTTGGAATATATTACGGGATACTAGAATGTATCTTGAGAGGGTTGTCATAAGGGCGTAACATATTTTTTTACTGTCTATTAAATTATATCTTCAAATTATTAAGGTTTAACATATTTTCTTACTGTCTATTAAATTATATCTCCAAATTATTAAGGTTTTGACTATATTATTAAGATTCACTCTTTACCAAAAAAATATGATAAATGAATACAATTTATTACTTACTAAGAATTAATATCTCTTAAGTTTATTAAAGTTTATCTTAATCAAAATTAGTGATATTTATTTTACGAGATCTTAAATCAAGATAATCCAATTTAATGTATAATATATATATATATATATATATATATATAAATTAGGTATTTCACAATATAAAATTACAATTATAAATAATTGTAAAATATTTTTATCTATAAAGAATTTGTGATTTATATATTTTTAAATTAACATCTAATTGTCTGAAGTATAAATCATATACTTTATAAATAGAAGACAGATAATATATGTACAAATTATTTATAAAATAAAATTTTATTAAATTAAAATAATATTATTATATCATATATTTTTAAGGCCAAGAATAATAATACTAGCTTTAATAATTCCTCAGCCATAAAAATCGTTTTGATCGTTCACACATCTCTACTCCTCTCCTCTTCTCCATCTTCTTTTTTTTTTTCTCTAGTTTACGAATAAAATTCTTTGACTAAGTTGTTTGCAGCTGTCTGTCTCTGTTTTCTTCCAGCATTTTACGGTTGGATTGACATAACGTTTGTGAAACCCATTAAATTCCTTTGATATCTTCAACCCATAGGATTCCAGAACAGCTGTTGTGAATATTTTTCCCATAAATTAAGCAGATGATTGTGACCAAAACAAAGACGTGAATATTTGATGTCTTATGTCTAATATATACTGATGCAAGACTAAACTACCTTCTTCTTTTTTTAATATTTTATTATTCTTAATATTTTTTAAAATCACTTAATATTTCTTATTTTTTAATTTTGTTCCCATAAATTGTAAGATTTAATTTAATTTTAACTTTTAAAACATAAAGTCAATGTATCCAAACAACTGCAATCATACCAAAATCCCTCTAGAAGGACTTCAATGTCATGAAAACAGTGTAACTATCAATGATAAGTTCACATTCTTTAGAATATAAGCATTCATCAAAATGTCTAACACTTGCATAGGATAGGAATAGAAATTGCAAGTTGAACAATTTTGACAGAGGAAGGAAGAATGAATTCGGTTTTGGTCATTGTCTCAATGCAACAATAATTTATTAAATGGCTAATATTAAAAATACAAATTATTTAATATACCAACTAATTGTAAAATATGTTTATTGAAAGAAGTAAATAAACAAATTCATATGAGTAAATGAAAATTTTCTAAAAGAGTTTGTATAAAAAAAATTTATCTTTATTGTTATTAATGTTTCAATAAATAAAAATAAAGTTATTGTCTTGAGATGAAACGAACTCCAATTTTAAAATAAGGAATTTAATTTAAATGGATTCTTTGAAAAGAAAAAACAATATGTCAATCAAATTAATTAATTAAAAATACCCTAAAAATTATAGAGTGAATTTGACTTTAGAAGAAAGGAAGGACCATTGGGGCTGTGACAAGATAAATAAATAATATGTGCTAATTAATATTCACAATTCATAATTATTTAACTTGAAGAGTAAACTGGTAGCTTTCATATATATTTTTTTTCATTATTTCACAATAAAATGATGGGAATTGAAAATTCAAGAGGTAGGCTAAAGAGCATTCAGTTGCACAGACAGTTGTTCTCAACTTTCTTTTATCATATATAATTCTTAAAGTATAAATTATAATACCCGAATTTAATATAAAATTTTTAAACCATGTCCATCAATAAAATAATAATTGGAAATAAAAGTGTTGTTGGTACAAATCTTTCACTTCATGTCCACCTCACATCCCTGCCCAGCTCTGCCAAGACTGGATGCAAGGCCTAACATTTTGCCATTCATATTGGCTTTGGCTGCTTTCATTTTCAGTTATTTTCTTCAAATCGTGGTTTCATTCACGTGTTTTTAGTGGGTTTTTTTTTTATGATACGAAAATGAGTAGAGTTTAAATATATTTATTTTAAAATTAAATAAATTCGAATATTAAAACATATGACTTTTGTATTATTCTAAAATCATCTTGTCAAATTCTCAACAACTCGTTTTTTAATTTTTGAACACAAGCTATTTTTTGATATTGGATTGAAGAATTATTAAATATTAGATCTATTAGGTTTTAATTTTTTTTGTATATATGGGAAACCTGATCTATCGAATCGAGGATAAACACTAATCGAACTGGTCTATCGTTATATTCGAAGGGACAGTTCAGATAAAACTTACGACCTAACCCTCTTAACGCTTCAACAAGGTGACACCCTTAGGGTTCGAACCTTGGATTCCTTAAGAGTTTAAATCTTTACCACCAAACTAAGCCTTAGAGGAGTTATTTTAATCCTTGGTAACATTGACATCCATACGACGGGATGAGACGAGAGTGGTCATTGTCTATTAGGTCTTAATATAAATAATAACATGCAATCTAAGAATCACATGTAAATCATTAAAGGATCGTTTATAAATTAAAAATAAAATAAAAAAAGTATTTACAAAAATTTATACTTAACAAGATACGCTCTTAAATATTAATATCTGTCAATTATCAATTCTAAAATTGTTTAAAATTGAGTGTTTCTAAGCTTGGATTCATCGTCACTCTAATTTGTTCTATAGTTGGATAAAACAAAAAGACAATCTGAATCTAATTTAGGGATCACAACCCAAATAATATTATTTATATACTAGGTCAATTAGGTTTCTGTAAACTCTAATTGACCTGTCCTAGATTTCTATATATGAACAGTCTATATCCAATAGATGTCTTTAGAGCCCCCATATAAGATTACTTAATAACCTTATTTAATTAGATAGTATATAATATAACTGTTATTTAATATGTTAGCTCATATGTAAAAAATTAAAACTAACAATCTTCTACTTAAGATGCATATTATACCTTAAAACAATTATATTACCATATGTGTGTACCAAAATAGCTATCTTTTCTTGAAACATCTTCTTCGTTACAATCTGGTCCATCTACCATATTAATATGAGATCAAAGCAACCTTTACTATATAAATTTATAACTTGACCCATCGATGGTTATTATACTAATATATTCGATGATATAAATCAAGCATAGATATGTAGTATGAAAATTAATTGTAATGTGATATTAACGTACTTATTTTCAATTGGTCCTAGTTTATTTTTTAATGAGATCATAATATACCATAATAGGTAAAACACATTTAGAGTATAAAATAAACTATATACTTTATTCTATAGAAAATAAATACAAAGTGTGTCTAAAATTATAAGACATCAAAATACAAACTCCCACTAAAACTATACATCATCAAATAGTTTAATACCCATATAACCATTATGCACATAAAACACCTTGTGAGTGAATCTGCAATCATGGAGTTTGTACCAATATTTTTTATACATACTTAATAACTCTAAACTCTCTCTTTAACAACAACGAAATTGATATCTATGTTCTTAGACTTTGAAGAGCTCCTGTTATTGTTGAAATATAACATAGTCTATTTATTGTTACATAATATCTTTAATGGCTTTTCAATGCTAATCACAATTCATAGCCTAGGGATAAAATTTTACAATTATATCCCATGATTGGATGCTTTATAATAAGCTATGAACTCAATTGCTATAGTGAAAGAAGTTATGAGTGTTAATTTAGCATTCTTTTAAGAAATAGTTCCTCTAGCTGATAGATAAATATAACTTGATGTGGATTTTTTACTGTCTTGACATCCCACAAAATCAGAATCAGAATACCCAATAATCTCTAAATATTTCGATATTTTATACATAAGCATGTAGTCTTTTATTTTCTGTAAATACTGCATAACCCGTTTGGCTGCTATCCAATGATCTATTCCAGGATTGCTGAAATATCTACCTAATATCCTAACAATGTATGCATTTACTCTCACTGAACTTATGGTATACACAATTATCAATTACATTTATCTCAAACTTAAAAAAGATGATTACTTGATGAAATTTATGATACAATTGACAGAAAACTTGCTTAAGTCCATAGATGAATTTCTTTAATTTGCAAAATATTTTCTTTGGATCGTCTAACATAAAGTTTTTTGGCTACACCATTAAATTGTCTTATTAATGTCACCATTGAAAAACACAGTCTTAACATCTATCTGATATAGCTCAAGGTAATAATAAGCCACAAATGCTACTATAATCTTGAAAGAGTCCTACGATGAAACCTAAAAGAAAGTCTCTTTATAGTCAATGCCTTCCTTTTGAGTATAGCTTTTTGCAACAAAGCAAGCCTTATATATTTTAATATTGCCTTTTAAATCACTTTTAGTCTTAAATATCCCTTTGTAACCAACAGGTTTTGCACCATCAAGCAATTCGACAAGATCCCAAACATCATTATCTTTTATAGACTTCATCTCTTTATTTTATGGCATCAATCCAGTTTTGAGAATTAGAGTTTTTTATGACTTGATAAAAGTTGATTAGATCATTTTTTGTTAGTTCTATATCTTTCTCATATTCTTGAAAAAAGATGATATAATCATTTAAAATCGTATTTCTCCTTTCTCTAGTGGATCTTCTTAATGATATTTGCTCTTGAGGTTATTGAGTTTACTAATTCGGAGCGACTTCTTTATTTTGGATAAGAAATTCATTAACATTGTTTTGATTATCTGAATTTGCTTCTTGAACAATGTCAGAGACAGGGACTTGATCATTATCAACAGCAACTATAGGAAAAAGCAACGTATTTCTCTTAAAAAATAATGTCCCTTATGTTATCTTCCCCCTCTAAATTCAACATCCTCAAAAAATCTAACATTTTTCATCTCAAAAAATAAGCGAGTTGTGTGATCATAAAACTTGTAACCCCTTGATCGTTTAGAGTATCCAACGAAATAGCAGCTAATGGTTCTTGAGTTCAATTTCTTTTCATTTGACCTGTATAACCTTCCCTCAACTACATAATCCCAAATGTATAAGTGCCTGATGCTAGGCTTCTTTCCTGTCCAGAGTTCATATAGGGTTTTAGAAACTACTTTACTTGGAACCCTCTTAAAAATATAAACTATAATTTTTAGTGCTTCTCCCCAAAGGGATTGTGGTAAGGTAGAGTGACTAATCATACTCTTCATCATATCTTTAAGCGTTTTGTTATATCTCTCGGCAATATCATTCATGTTAGGTTTGTCTAGCATTGTGTATCATGGGACGATACCTCATTTCTCTAGAAATTTACCAAAACGCCTTGGATGTTGTTCACCTAATTGTCGTATTTGTTATAGTACTCACCACTATGATCATATTTAATGACTTTAATCCTTTTATTAAGTTGGTTCTCAATTTTAACTTTGAAAGCCTTGAAAACATCCAATGATTGAGACTTTTCATAAATCAAATATAAGTAGTCATAATAAAAATAGTCATTTGTAAATGTAATAAAATACTATTGACTATTCTAAAAAGTCATAAGAAATAGTTCATAAATATCAGTATGAATTAGTTCTAAAATGTTCGAACTTCTATTGGCATCTAATTTTCTTATGTTTATCTGTTTTTCTTTAATACACTTAATACAGACTCGAAAGCCTGTTAAATTAAGGGGATCAAGAATTCTATCAAATACAAATATCTCTATTCTTAGATGTGCCATAATATAGCAGAATCCTCATTAGTTAATTTTCGTTTTATAGCACAAGAACTAGTATGCAAGATTTCATTATATGAAGTAATTATGTCTAACAAATATAGGTTATCAGTAATAGATAAAGAATCAATACCAACAAGATTTGAATTTTAAAAAAATTAAATTTATTATTTTCAAATGAACAGTAGTAACTAAATTTGTTCAAAATAAAAATAGAAACCAAATTCTATCTAAATAACGGTACAACAAAAGTCTCTTTCAAATCTAAATAAGAACTAATTTTTTTTAAGAATAACCTAAAAGTCCTTATAACTTCAACTGTAACTGATTTGCCATTGCCCACAAAGATGTATCTTTCAGCATTATTTAGTTGTTGGCTCATCAGACAATCCTACGTAAACACACTTATGTGAGTAGCAACACTAGAATCTATCCACCAATTGTATTAGGTATAAAAGTCAAATTAACTTCAGAACAAATAAAAGTGAGAAGCTTACCTTTCTTAATATGCCAAGCAGCATACTTAAGACATTCTTTCTTCATATGTCCAGCGTTTTTGTAGAAGTAACAGGTGATTTTCTAATCTTTTTTTTTTACCCTTTCTTTTGTGATGTCCCAACCACAAATTCTTTTTCTCTTTATCTTTTGTTCTTAGAGAATGTTGTCAAGTGAGCACTTTTTGATTGGTCTACCTTTAGTCTTTCCTCTTCTTACGTACAATGAGAAATAAGCTCATTGAAAGATCATGTCTCCTTTTGATTTAGTGTTATAACTTACCTTGAATTAACTACATTGTGCAAAAAAGAAAATGAGAACTAGATGTAGGAGTAAGTTCTCAAATAGTTTTAACTTTAGTGTCTTTAATTTAAAGCAATGTGAGATATCTCTATGATGTACTCCCTTATATTGTCCTTTCCTTTATATCTTATTGAAATAAGTTTAGACAGTAGTGTACTTGTTTCAGGTTTTACACTCTTAGCAAAACACTTTTCTAGTTTCTCAAAGAACTTTTTCACATCATCCTCATCGGACATAACGCCCCTAAAGATCTCTGGAATTGCATGTTTCCTGAACATAAGACTCATGCGATTAAAACAATCATACTTCTCAAAGTCTTTTTTATCCTCAATGAAACTTTTATCTGTAAGAGAAGGCGATTGTTCTGTCCATAGCGAAAGGTCTAGATCTATACAACCAAGAACAATCATAACGTTCTCTTTTCAAATCTTGAAATTTATACAATTCAACATTGGGATTGAATTAATATTTATAGATATTGAAGAAGCAGAAGCATTGACTGAACAGAGAACAAGACAATAAACATTAAGCTCCCAATAATTTTAACCACAACAAAACATAATAAAAAAATTCAAGTGATGGTATGGCCCATAACAAGATACCTAGCACAACATTGATATTTATTATTTGAACAAAAATATCAATTGTAAGTGGTGCTCTTAGTGTAGTAATCAAATATTGATAATAAATCCTATCAAATAATGAACCTTTCTTTGGATCAATTTATTGTTTACATGGAATGCTTAATAATTATCACAATCTGTTACCATATGTGTGTATAAAATTTGACCAAATACTAACCTTCCTTTGGACTGATTAATACCTACATGAATTACATACTCACAACCATCTTGATATTTTAAAAATAAATTAACTTACATAAGAGAAGTTACTTTGATAGCATGTTGTTTCAATCAATTTATTTTAAAACATTAAACATCTATAAAAATTATACTAAAGCTTGAATTTAATTATAATAAGATAATCTATTTCCTTAATATTTTCTTTATAGTTTCCTTACGATCAGGTACTCCTCAGTATTAGTCTCATATGATTAAATATAATAGACGATATTATATTGTTCTATTATAGTATAACATGTATAATAAACCTAAAACGAGTGTTATGAGTACTAGAGTGGCCTAACCACCCTAAGCCTCTATGAGCCCTCATCTACCTAAAGGTTTAGTTCACTTCTTGTATGTCTTTAAACGTAAAGAAATCCAAATTTTGGAACTAAATTGTATGAAGATTTGTTATTTGGACTTAAACGATATTTTATATACTAGGGGTTTAAATAAAATTTATCATACAAGTTAAATGAAATTTGTTATACGAGGATTGAAATAAAATTTGTCATATAAAGACTAAAATGAAATTCGCCATGTAAGAACTTAAATGAAATTATACAATTAGATAGATTTATGGTTTTAGTATTTTTCTTTTATTTTAGTCATCACTTTTAAGAGATCTATATATGGAAGTATAAATCAACCAACAATTTCATGAACGTACGAATTTTATAATCAAAGATTTACCCTTATAACTCTAAATTCTTAATCAATCTTAAATAAATATATCACCAATCAACCAAATGTGAAAAATTTAACAATTCATAACAATATTTTAAAAATAAAATTTCTACCCTAGGCAATTTTTATAGCAAAAATTAATTCAAAACGATATCTAATGATTTAAACATGCGGGCTCTGATACCAATTGTTAAAATCTGTTAGATCTTAATGTAAATAATAACATATAACCCAAAGATCATGTGTAAAGCATTAGACAATCGTTTATAAATTGAAATTAGAGAAAAAAATACTTATAAGAATCCATACTTAACAAGATACACTCTTAAACGTTAATATATAACAATTATCAACTCTAAAATTATCGAGGATTGAATGTTTCTAAACCTAAATTCGTTGTCGCTTTAATTTACTCTATAATAGGATAAGATAAAAAGATGATCTAAATCTAACTTAAGAACCACAATTCTAATAATGTTTTCATTATTAGGTCA
This sequence comes from Trichilia minutiflora, assembly GCA_035590515.1. Classification (NCBI taxonomy): domain Eukaryota; kingdom Viridiplantae; phylum Streptophyta; class Magnoliopsida; order Sapindales; family Meliaceae; genus Trichilia; species Trichilia minutiflora. The sequence continues at coordinate 8,263,610 of JAVXUL010000016.1, read as the reverse complement.
ATTAGATTTTCATAAACCTTAATTAGCTTATATTAGGCTTCTACACATTAACAACCCGTACTCAGTAGATGTCTATAGAACCCATATAAGATCGCTTAATAATCTTATTTAATTATATAGCATATAATATAATTATTATTTAATATATTAACCCATATGTAAAAAATTAAAATAAACATTGAATTTATTTTTTTAATATTTAAAATGTAAGAATTAACAATTCACAGGTGTAGTCTGATGGTGATGGGTTGAGGTTGGCATATGTGATTTGAACACATATTTTGAATTCAATTCTAATCAATCACTCATAATTTAAATGGGATATCTGAAGAGTAGTATATTTAGGTAGTATCTCTTCAAAAATTAATTAAACAAAACCCGTCAATCGAAACTAAGTCCGATACTCCAAGTTATCAAAAAATGAAAAATGTTAAAATTAAGAATGTTTAAAATCTAATTTAATCCCTTTATGTGATCAATTGTTGAACTTTTTGTTCGTTTTAATTAGATACATTTTATCCAAACTTTAAAAATGCTATGTAGTGTGCATTAGATCAATTAATTTAAAAAAGAAAATAGATGTCCATAGCAAATCTTTTAATTATTGGTTTTGTTAATGTTGACATGCTTTTACAAATAAAAATCTGTCAAAATTGCATTTAAATTAGATATAGGCAATTAGTAGGTCACATCAGTCGTTAATGGCCGGGCAAAAGTTTTGCATTATGGTCTTTTTAATTTTAATTCAAACATAAAATTATTTAGTTGAAATTTATTCTTCTAATTTTTTAAGATATAAAAGTATTGAATTAAAATTTTAATTTTAAACATATTTTTAATAAATAAAATATTGTTATTAGTATAATTAATAAATATTTTATAAACAAATAAAAATACAATTTTTCTAGCAAATAAAATTTTATGAAACAAAATTACTTTGTAAAAACAAAATATCAATTAGAAAAGAGTGTCAACTGTCAAATGATATAACTTAAAAAGGAGGGTGATGATTATAAAAATTCACTTGTTTAATAATATAAAAGAAGAAAACTAATTTGTTCAATAGCAAAAAAGATGAAAACAATTATAGTTAAATGAATATATTTGAAACTTTTGTAGTTTTATTAAAAATATATAAAATATATATATATTATAACATTATGAGTTTAATGCAAAGTGGTTTTTAACTCAAATTCACTCCATCCAATTACTTTTAACATTATTAAATTTTATTAATTTCATTACAATAAAATAAAGAATCAATTATCAACATAGAAGGGAAGAGAGATGTTCTTTGATCGGATTTTTAAATTAAATATGGACTCACCAAAAAAAAATACATAACTTTTTTTTTATAAAAACACCCTTTTAAATTTAAAAAAAAAAAAAGTTGCATAACTTTCATATGAGTACATATTTTAAAAAATTACAGACGTTTGAATTTAGTAATTAGATAGATATTAAAAAGGTTTAGTAATTTTGTATTAGGTAGTTGTTTGAATTGGACACGTGAATTATATTTAACATATCGAAATTATTATTAATTGAATATTTCTATGTGAAGTAATATTTGGAACCATTGGAATATTTCTTGAATGGGGAGAAACCAAGCAATAATTTGAAAGGAACCAACAACTTCGTTAGTTGGAGGGACATAGACATGGACATTAAATCAGAGTAGGTGAGTCATGAGTGAGTAATCGAGTCGAGTCAATTCCAATTCTAGATTATCGACAAAAATTTTGAGCAGTTAGGGAACTAAACTTGTAAGCCAAGCTAAACCCACCACAACAACTATATTTAGAGATGTTGAATTTGCTTTTTGTTTACGTTTTAGAATTTTAAATTCAAATAATGTTTTGTTAATACAATTTTAACATCATTAAAACAATTGGACAATATTTTTTTAAAAGCAAAGGGGAGGAATAAGGATTGTTGTTTTCCAACCACAACTTATAAAATAATCTATCCCAATATTGAATTATTTTTTTAATATTATATTGTATCCCAAATTATGTTAATATTATTAAATCAAAAAATATTATATCTTAATGTTGGTAAATTTTACTGTAAATAGCTTTTTTACTTAAAATAAAAATAAATATTGATACATAAATTCTTTTTATATCATTCATGTACTAAATAAGTAAATTTTTTTCTTACAAGAAATTCAATGAAGAACAGTCGCAAAGACTTATCCCATGTGGGTTATTGAAAAATAAGTTGACAGTCAATTATTAGAGGATTTCAATGCAATCTTCAATGGATTTTTCTTTTAATTATTATTAGGGTATTTAACACACAATGAAAGTTTAATATGTAATAGTGACACATAGTCTACAGTAGAGGCATGCAATTTTGGGGTTAACACGTGTCTCCTTTCATTGTTTTTTTTTTTTATTTTTATTTTTGATAAATTAGCAATGAGTTTTGAAGTTATGACATTTAACTCCAATACCCGTGTTTTATGAATGGGCTTTTTTCATAGGATATGAATACTATATTTGACCATCGAATAAGGTTAAATACATCATTAAGGCTCTAACTTTGGAGTATTATATTTTTATTCTTATAAATGTATAAATTATGAGAAAATAATAATATAATATTATGGTATTAGTTTATATTAATAAATATGTATCAAATTTTATATATGCGATAATATTTATATTTTAGTATAAAGTGACACTTGAACCCATTTCATTAGATGGACACTAATAAATTAATACCAACTTAATTATTTGATAATATACAATCAATTGGTATCAGTATAACGAGACATCTCATATCTTTTGTACCAACTAAAAGAATTCATCAACTAAAGGTTGAACCATTCAAGTAGAAAAAAAGGAAACGTACTTCCCCCCTAAGAATAATTTTGAAAATATAGTCAAACATGTCTAAACCTAATTTTACACTTAAAAATAGCATGCTTCAAAACCATAGGCTGATGATAGGCACATGCTACGCATTGACCAACAAAGAATTTTCAAACAATACAAATTATTTATTCAGAAATCTGACACAACTCATATGAGATTGATTCAATCTTAAAATATTTCCATGCAGATGCAACAAACCATGTATTTTACATCGAAATTCAAATGAAAGATTGGAAATAAATTGTTTAAATAATTAATAAATTATTTTTATTTAACATGTTCAATCACGTTCCATGAAAACATGCCTCCATTGTCTCACGGAGAAATATACGGCGACGTTGTAATTGTATTGAATCCCACCAGCAACTTACAAATGGGAATACAGCTTTTGGTTTGGCGTCAAAGTCTAAACGGTCAAAAAGCAAAACCAATGAAAATAGAAAGGCGGGATTTTAAAATGACAAAAAATGAAAATTGTAAATAGACAAAGGCCAAGGATTTTAGAAGTGGGACCCAGTTGTTGAATTGGCAGAGTGGCCGTCCACGTATCACCTGTGATTTCCTTTCTCCTACATCACCGGCATCAACCTTTCGCTGCTGCTAAAAGCCAATGGATTTATAATTTATTCGCTCTATCCACGTCATCACAGTATGCCCCAGCTATTTTTCTCCGTTATCGATGTAGATTTGTCCCGTGCCGACGAGACCCCACTACCGTCTGATTTGGCGGGAAGATTACCGACTCCCGCCAAATGAAGTAAAAATTTCACCCGCTTTGAAAGCGGAATGTAAAACGGTGCGTTACAACTATCCAACCGCTGAAAAAAGCATACAGCCGTTCGTTTCAGATAGCGAAACGCACGTCGTGGAGAGTTTAATGCACTGTCTGCTACGTGGTCAAGATCGTGCGGGGAAACGGTGGTATTTAAAATACGCGTAACTGTACGCAAGGCGCGTAGAGTCGAAGTGCTGTTCTAGATGTTAGATAAGAGGGGGTGACAGATGGAAAGAGGGAATTTTGACCGTTAAAACCTTAATTAACTGGGAACGTGACTGCACGTGATTTCCAACATAAGGGCCCAGCAGGGAAGAATGCGTTCTATTTGTTTATTTATGACAGCATATTGTAGAGATCACCTCGGTTGTAACTTGTAAGCTCGAAACGTGTCTAAGTTCTAACAATTCAATTCAAACTAAGTCCACTGTTTAAGCGAAGATATAATAAGTCGGAATGCGTGCTTCCAAGACCCTAGTCATGAGCGCAGTTTTTGAAACCCGACCAATTAAATGCAACCACGTGAGATCTCACTTCTTTTATCCTTTTTCCTTTCTGCTTATGACCGTACTAGATTCACAGAAATTTATTGTTCCAATTAAATTAAGAAAATTTTGATTTAACATAAGATGCAAGGCTTTGTTACATATGAGTTTGAGCTGAAGATTCACGACTACTATATTTAGATGCTTAAAAAGGAATATGCTTTGATCTCATTAATACAACTTCATCTGACGTATGAGGTTGAATCTTGTAGATCACAACTTCGCTACGAAAAAGTCCTAGATGATCCAATATTTTCAAGAATCTTAATTGAAAAAGACAAATCTAACCTTGGCAGTTTACAATTTTGGAAATATCTATTATCTAAAGCTTAAAAGCGAAAGAAGTTGGTTATAAGGTAAGGGCACTGGACAGATCGAAGAGCCACCGGGAAGTACCGAAAAAAAAAAAAAAAAGAAGGCGCGGCCCGAGCCGAAAGTGGAGAGTAAAAGCCGATGATGTTGTCACGTGTAGACGTCATTATACGGGTCGGCGAATCACAACTTAATAAGCAACCCATAATGGGTCCCATGCCACGTGTACTGACCCTTCCCCTTGATCAAGCATCAAAACCCCCTATTGAGTGGATTGCACGCAAAGAGCACTTCACTTACCCACGTGTCATCTGAGTTGGACTCTTTCTAAACCAACCATATATGAGGATCAAAGGACGCGTCTCTAGGACCTCGGTTGACCCGCAGGCATGGGTCACAACGGGCAGACAATTCGGGCTGGATTTAGTCACACCATGTGAGCGCTTTCATTCTCTCTCTTTGCTCATAGGTGTGGTTTCCAAATTATAAACAAAAATAAATAAATAAATGAGAAATGGTAAAATATATATAAAAGAGGGATCAGAAGCAGAGTGTTAAGACCAAAGCGTTCTCCGCGTTGGGCTTGAGAGAGAGAGAGGATCCTCACTTTTCCAGAGAAAACCAAACAAGAAAATTAGAGAGAGATAGAGTTTAGTGGGGTGTTGTTAAATGTTAATAGCGATTTGGTCGAAGAACTGAAAGTGTTTGAAGTTAAAAAGAGTTTTGAGAGTATCTGGCATTTTCTTTGTTTGATCTAAACAAAGACCGTTGTCTAGTTATTTCAAACTCAAGTCTTCGTCTTCCTCCTCTTATTAAAGGTGAAATACAAGAAGGGTCTTCTTCTCTTCAGTTCTCAGTTTCCTCTGTTTTGTTGAAGCAAGTTGAAAGAATGAAAGGTAAAGACATGGAGTGGCCTGCTTGCTTGGATGAATATGAGAAACTTGTTATAAGGATGAATACTCCCAGGTATGTTTTATATTTTTACTTTCATTTTAGTTCTTCGCAAACACAACATTTGTTATTCTTGTTATTTTCTTTTTTCTACCAAATTTGTAATATCTTGTGAAAAGCAGATTTTTCCCGGTTCTAGATCTTGGTAGTGGCTTTAATTTATTAAAAATTTGGTATAAAATTGAAATGTAGATCTAAAAATTTTTTTCAAAACCTTCGTAATTAATCCATATTTCGAATCTTAATATTCAAAACATTTCATGTATTATCCCGAATCACCCAATATTATAATAATTCTCTGACATTTTCTTAAAATTTCTTAATTTTTTCTAGAATTTGGTTTCATAGACCCCTTTTTTAGACTTTTCAAACCTTTCTAATTTTTCTCTGACATACAGTTCATCTATTTACTTTGAAATTGAATTTTCTAATATATAAAAAAGCAGTTTCATTTCACTGACTGGACCTGACCTTTCTCCGCTTTTCAGGGTCGTCATCGACAAAGTCGTATGCCCCACTGCAACTCTGGTCAAGGTTAGCTTCCACGAAAACTTAAGACGTAATAACACAACAAACCGATAAACCAATATTCACCACCATTTGCGTTTGTTCTCATATGAATTTTTCAAATTTTTGACTGATTTGTTCGGCATTTTCACACCATTTACAGGTTGATAGTGCTAGAAGACATGGAATCTTGTTAGAGGCTGTTCAGGTTCTTACGGATCTTAACCTTTCAATAAACAAGGCTTACATTTCTTCAGATGGAAGATGGTTCATGGATGGTAAGTATTGTTAATATTTTTTTCCCCTTTAGTTTTGGTCAATAATGAAAAGTTAATTTTGAGAAAGTGATGTTTATACGTTTTTTATATTTGTTGTAGTTTTTCATGTGACTGATTTGAATGGAAACAAATTAACGGATGAGAAGGTGATCAGCTACATTGAGCAGGTAATTAATACTTTTTCGGCGTTCTATTTTGATTAATTAACTAAATGAATGACCTGACTGTTAGCATTGCAACTGAAAATTTATGTGGTGTTATTATGTTTGTAATGTTACAGTCTCTTGAAACCATACATTATGGAAGAACCAATGATTTTAACGGTTTAACTGCCCTGGAACTAACTGGAACAGACCGCGTGGGTCTTTTGTCAGAGGTTTTTGCGGTGTTAGCTGATTTACAGTGTAGTGTGGTGGAAGCTAAAGTGTGGACTCATAATGGTCGAATTGCCTCATTGATTTATGTGAAAGATTGCAATTCAGGGTCACCATTAGAGGACTCACAACACATTGATAGAATCGAAGCACGTTTAAGGAATGTTTTGAAAGGGGATAATGATATTAGGAGTGCAAAGATTACTGTTTCTATGGCAGTCACTCACACTGAGAGAAGGCTACATCAAATGATGTTTGCAGACAGGGACTATGAGAGGAAGCCCATTTTGAGGAATTGTACTGATTATCCCGTAGTTTCTGTGCAAAATTGGACAGAAAGAGGCTACTCAGTGGTGAACATTAAGTGCAGGGATCGGACCAAGCTTTTGTTCGATGTTGTTTGCACATTGACAGACATGGAATATGTTGTGTTCCATGCAACTATTAACACAGCAAGAGACAGAGCTTATCTGGTACTTAATCTTAATGAATTGCTAATGGTTTCATCAAATCGTATTGAATCTTTCATTTTTGTTTTATTAACTTCAACTTTTTGTTTGTCTCAGGAATTTTATATTAGACATATCGATGGAATCCCAATTAGTTCAGAACCAGAAAAGGAACGAGTCATTCAATGCCTCCAAGCTGCAATTGGGAGAAGAGCATCTGAGGTATAATTTTTTGTTGGTTTTCTCAGTTGAATTACTTGACTGATAATGTTTATTTGATCTTTCAAATGTTTATGTCCATTTGTTTTGTTATGTTATACAGGGTGTGAGACTCGAACTATGCATGGAGGATAGACAAGGTCTTTTGGCAGGTGTGACCCGAACTTTTCGAGAAAATGGGCTTAACGTCACGAGAGCAGAAATTTCCACCACAAGAGAGACAGCACTTAACGTATTCTATGTAACGGATGCCATTGGAAATGATGCTGATCCTAATATCATTAAAGCAGTTCGACAAAAAGTTGGTTTGAGTCATTTAAAAGTTAAGGAATTGCCCTTGATTTATCATCCAGAAGCAGAAAGCGAAGAACAGCCAGTCGGAGTTGGTGGGGCAGTGTTGTTATCTCTGGGAAGCCTTGTAAGAAGGAATCTATACAATTTGGGATTGAGCCGGTCCTATTCTTAAGGCCAAAGGATATTCTTTGCTTGAGGTTTGAGTTTTTGTATATAAAGCTGGCATTTGTTGGTTGATGTTAAGAGTTAAGTTAGTGGTTATAGGTGGAGGTGTTTGGTTGGTCGAATAGATGAAATGATATGATATTATTCTTTGTTTCACTGCTTTTGTTTTGATTATTCTTTGTTTTCAATGCATTTGTTTGAAGAAGTGGAAGAGGAAAAAGGAAAAGCAGAAAAACGATGGTGGTGGAGATTGTGATATAGATTTTCATGGTTGGCAGATAGTGAGAGAAGAAAGAGGAGATTAAGATTAGTTAGGTAGGTAGTAGAACAACCAACAGATGAGGATATGGGTCAAGTACATTTGTATATAAATTTTTTGATTAAATATATTAGTGAATGGTTCATGGTTGACCTCATTTTTTATTTTATCTCTATGCTTCTAGAAAAAATGGTAACGGTCTTCATACGCGGACTACTGTCCTAACTCCTAACTACAATGGATTATATTTATTCCTGTTAGGTGGATTTACAGCTGTATGTAAAATTATTTTTTTATTTTCAAAAATAATAAATAGATAAAAACATATATTTTAAAGAAGAATTTTATTAATAAGTATCAAAACTTTTATAATAATAATTTTTAATATTTAAAATAATAATTAATAATAAAATTTAATATATTAAAAAATAAAAATATAATTTATTAAATATAAAATTTTTAACAAATATCCAGATATTCGTTAAAAAAATTTATTTTAAAAATAAATATTATTTATTTTAAAATACATTTTAATAGATATGACATATATTTATTAAATAGGGAGTATATTTTTTATTATTTAGAATAAGAATAAAATTTGAAATAAATAATATTACTCTTTAAACAAAATAAAAGATGCGCCTACTATTTAAAAACAATTTTTTTAAATTAAAAAATAAATAAATAATATTTTCAAAAACTAAAATTTATACTCTTAAAATTTGATTAAATGTACATTTTATTTTTACTGTTATTAAAAGTATTAATAAAACTTTATTTTCTTAATTTAATTGTGAATTAAGGCAAAATAAACTTAATTTGATATATTTAATTTTTAAAATAATCATAAAAACAAAAGGAGTCCTTTGAATAAGTTATCCGCGTGAGGTTAGTTAGGGTTTAAGGGTGTCGGCAACTGTGGCGGTTAAGGCGGGTATAAACTTAACATTCAATTGGTTACACACAATATGGGTCTCACGTGACTCATTCACATCTTTCTAGAACCTTGTTGGCTCGCCTTTTTAGACAGAGAGAGAGACTAATTGTTGGCTTCTTTTTTTTTGTGCGTTAACACTTGGCACATGGGGCGTCTCGGTAGAAAATGATTCGCTCCGACTAATTGGTTTGGGGCTCAAAAAACAGATAATGTTAAATATATGTATGTACACATATTTACACCATTGTTGGTTATTTTTTCAAAAGAAAGGGTTTGGGGGTTAATATTATTTTTTAGTATAATCACATAAGAAAAAGTTCTTATAATTTTTTTCTCTTTAAAAAAAATAAAAGAATAAAACAATCAACTTATTGATTAAAAATAATAATATAAAATAGTTAAAATTTAGAATAAAAAATAAAAAATGATAATAAATAAATTTAAAAAACATAGAAATATATGATAAAATTAAATGTATTAAAAACACGAACTTGGGTATATGACTAATTTTTTTAACAAAAAAATTATTAACATTTGTGAGGTTATAGATGCAAGTACAACAATCTATTAGGTGTTTTTTAAATTATTTTTACGGTTAAAAATTTTATCATCAGTTATAAGAAAATTTTGATATATAAATTTGTAATAGTTATATTTAAGATTTGATTAAATAAATTACACTAATTTAAGCGAATTAATATTTTAAAGTTTAATTATGCTCGATTTTAAAAAGAGGTAAGAATTAAAAATGTATTGCCCAACCCTTCCCTATCTTTTTTAACAAAAAACCTTACCAAAGTTCACATTTGCTCTTACATATTACTGTTTAGGAAAAATTGAAGTCCTCTTTTTACGTAAGAAAAGGTGTCTTTACCATAATGACAAAAGGTAGAAGAATAAACATAATTAGGGGTTGCTGGATTGAATTCGATTAATACAAACTCATAATCACCTCAATTTGAATTGATTTAGAAAAATTTTAGATTAGTTTCTGAATAAATATTTTAGAAACTGATATAGAATTCAAAAATTCACATTCCATAAATTCCACTATAATAGACTAAAAAATAGACAAATTCAAATTAAGGTAATCTAAATTAACAAGTGGATTGGTTAGAAATAATTTTTGAATTAACATTTTAAAAACTGATATGTTTAGATTGATTTAAAATTTAAATTCAAACTGATTCAAACTGACAATATTCACCCCTAAACATAGCTAATTTAAAAAACAATTTCACATTTTATATCGTTTGGTTTGAATAGAATCTATAATTCAAATATTAATTCAAGAATGTGTAGATTGAATATTGTAAATAACTCTCCGTTACTAAAATTTGTCACCTTTAATTCGCATAAAAAGAAAATTGGATGTTGAAGTTCTTTTTTCCCCCTTCAATTAAAAATTCTTTTTAGAACTCTTAATTAAAATGAAAAAATGAACTTACTTTCAATTAATTAAGTGGATATATACACAAGGCACAATCTTGCCTTGCGAATTTATCGTGCACAAAATTGTGTATAATGTATTTGAAAATCACTGTTTTATAAAATGTCTTACTGTAAATTATTGTCTTACACGATTAAGATTATAAAAGTCATTAGGGATTTAAACATAAATTTAAAAGGAATATAATTTTTTATGAATATAAAGATTTAAATATAGTATTTAAATCTTTATTTATGAATATAAATTTTTTTTTTATAGTATAAAGTAT
>JAVXUL010000016.1:8236707-8251284 GCA_035590515.1 Trichilia minutiflora | reverse complement strand
TATGAATAGTAGTAGTAGAAAATTATGAATTACGTTTAAGATTTAAAGGATGGATGTTTTAATTTGAAAGACCATGAGATTTTATTGGTGAAAATCGATTATATGGCTATTATTAGTTTAATCCTCAATGGTTAGATGTCAAATTAGGAATTCAGTTCAATAAACATAATTGTTTTATGTAGGGTGCATTAATAGTATTTAAAATACAGACATTGATGTAATTATCTATATGTATGTAATAGATATTGATAAATCAAGGGAGAAACCCATTTGACAATCCACTCGTGGGTAGTCCAGTTGGTAAGAGCAAATTTAGGACTGTGTGGTTAGGCACACGGTTCTAGGTTCGATTCCTTGGGTGTGTCTATAATTTAAGTGAAGGGTCGTGACGATGGGATGTTGCACTAGTTCTCCGCGAAAATTAGTCGAGGTGCACGTAAGCTGGCGCGGATACCTCGGTTAAAAAAAAACAAAACAAAAAACACTTGACGTGAAGATTATTGGGAAATGTTTATATTCTCTAAGAGTGAGTGAACCTTTACATGTTTACTTTTCTTTAAATAATTTTATTTAAATTAAATGTTTTATAAACTAGTTAATTGTTTTATATATGACTGTTTTAATAATTATGTATGGCCTGTGACATGTTTCACATATATATAAGGCTATGAGGCTAATATGATTTTGATGGCAAAAAAATTATATTATACCATTTATATTCATTATTGAATGATTAGATTTTTTATGATTATTTTATAAATAATAGTTTGATTGGATTTTACTGTGATTGATTTATTGGTGATATGGCTAATGGGACATTGTTGGTATGATTACTGTAGTTATAACAAAATAATCTACGTAGAGGTCATCTAAGTAAGTAATGTATAGGTAGGATATGTATAAAGGAGATTGATGATTTCTTTGTAATAAGAAGTAACCCATCTGTGAGCGATAATATCGAGGACAACCACAAATTATCGCCACTTGATTATTCGATATCAATATCAATGAGATGGATGGTATTTGATAAAATGTATCTATATGTTATCATTTTTTGAATAGATAGCGTTTTGATTAAATAATCTTTTGATTTTATATAACATTATGATTTTTATAAATAAATGATATTTTGGTTAAAATAATCATTTGAATTTTATATAAAAAGCTCACTGACAGTCTCAGAATTACTCAGAACCAGAATAATTATTAGGAAAGGTGGTCAGCTCAAGTGTTTTTCTTAAATAACATGCTATAATTTTAACTAAATAAAAAGTTTTACTAGTTTTGTATAAACATTTTTTCTCAAATATTTTGTTACTTAAAATATTTATTTAAATATTTATATGTAATAATTTACTCATGAACTAGATTCTAGTATACACCCCTCCTCCCTCCCCTTTTATAAATTCAGGTTATTAAGTATGATTCGAGTGATTAAGATGGTGGTGACATATTAAAGGTTTTGTGCTAGTTAGATAGGATTCCTTTAATTAACTCACATTGGAATACATGTATAATGGGGTTGATGTATTTTCTTGAAATTGGAAATATAATTAGGATTGGAATATGTTTTGAATATTTTATAAACTATAATAATTTATTTTTATGATTAATTTATGATATGTGTTTGAAACGAGGATATATGATTTGAATAAATGTATTTTGATTTGGTATGGAATATGCTTTACAAGATTTTATGATTCATTTGAAGATATTAGAATGTATTTTGAAAACCTACGAAGATTGTTACGAACGGACTATATAGAATAAGGACGTGACAAAAAATACCAAAAATGAATTCAAAAATTTTCAATTCATATGTTTGCTAAATATTTTACATCACACTTTATTTTAAAATCTTTGTTAATTTTATTAATTACCTTGTAAAATTTTTAATAACTTTAGTTAAGACGTGAATAACCAATACATAAACTGTATAACTCCAAAAGTTAAAATAGCTCTAAGATTTTATATTTTAGGACACTAAATTTTGGAACTATAACTGCCTGTATTTATTAAATTTATATTAATTTTATATTAATTTTTGAGTTTTAAATATGTAAATATAATATTCATTAATTTCTATGTATATATATAAATATATGTTAACTCTTGACTCTTTTTACTTTAATGAATAACTATTTATTAATAAATTAATGAATTACTTATTAATTAACTAATTAATAACTTCTTTAAAATATACGTCTTATTAGTTTCAATAATATTATTTATAGAAATTTCAGTGTCTATTCTTATTATGTTGGATTGAATTTTACAATTTCAATTACTAACCATTTCAATTAAATATTTTACCAAATTTTTTTATACTAACCATTTCGTCCGATATTTTTTTTAATATAAAATAATCTCTCTTTTTTTAAACAAAATATATCATTTTTCTAATTGAGCTTGCTTTTATTAGCAAATCTCTTAACTTTGTAATATTTTTTGATCTTCGAAGATCATAAACATTATTAGGATTAATCATACTTTGAGATTTTCAATTCTATGTAATGTAATGTCACATATTTGAAACTTTTAAATTTTTTTGAAAATAAATTTATCAAACATTTAATTGATTTTTTCCAACTGATTATTTATGATTTATATCATACCTAAATTGGTCATATTATTATAATATAGGTAAAAGATATATTTACTTATAAAATATGATTAAATATAAACTTTAATTTTTAATATTTAAAAAATATCCATGTAAATCCCTATTCATTAAATTTTTTTTTGTTACATTTACTGTAATATCCTCTTAATTATAATCATTTTAAGAGTTAAATATTATCTAAATTCACAGATTAAATTAAGAAACATTAAATTAAAACCTTTTTTTTCCCTCTCATTTCAAAATAAAATTATTCACTTAAATAAAAATTAAATGATTAAATATTTTATTTCTTGTAAAACAAAACCCAGTTATTAAAAATATTCAAACTAATTTTTGTTGAGCTTGCAATTATATGATTAATAATTTCAATTTTTTTCTTACCCAAAAATATAATTAATTATAATTGCATTAAAAAAGTACTATTATAATTATGAAAATTAGCTAAATTGAAAAGCATCATCATCATCATCACATTGCGATATACCTAATCTTCACCTTATAAGTTTTAATTTAAAGGAGAGCCGGCAAGGCAAGCAAAGCATAATGCTGCTGCTTTCCTTTAATTATTAAATAAATAAATAATAAGTTAAAATAGCCATTTTGGAACAGATACCCATCTTCTTGAAAGTGGTAAAGCAATTAATCAAAAACAAAATTATATATATAAACAAATAATTAAACCATTAATTAATTGTCATTAATAATTTATTATTTATTATTTTCATATTTAATATCATAATTTGTGTAAGATTCCAGTCTCTGACACAGATGTCCAGGCCCAGCCATATGATGACCATTTGCTATTGGTGAGTTCAAGTGGTAATTTCTTATGAGAAATTTGGCCTTTTTTTTATTTTCTATTTTCTATTAATATTATATTACAATAAGTTAGGTATGATAACCGACTAAAAATAAAATATAAATTAAATTTATGCCCATTTGATTTGTAAAACAATATTCAATTATAAAATTAATAATAAATAAATAACAAAAAAAAAAGTTGTGGAGGATAATAACGTACATCGAATTCATCACCATCATTATTATTTATTTTATTATTATTATTTTAAAATCAAATAATTGAATATTTGGTTTTGATCTTATCTTCAACTTTTAATTTATTTAATATAATATTATTATTTTTCTATTGTTTTCTGTAAATTAATCTAACCTTGTTCGGAAAATGATACCTTTTGTTTTTGTGCAATATATATAATAGCATCGACTAATGGCCATTTGATAATGGTCAATGCTTTGTGGTCCCATAATTTAATTAATTTACTAATTTTATGAAATGATTACTTTCAATATTTTCTACATATATAAAATATTAAATAATATATTAAATTTTTTGATAGAAAAAAAAATAAAATAAAACATTTCAAAATCCCCTAAATAAAGGATCAAGTCACAAGTTTTATATATAAAAATATATATATAGAATTGTTTTCTATAATCAACCGATCATGAGTTGTTTAAAATTTATTAATTCAACATCTTACCTAAATCAAAAGGAAGGCTTATTTTTTTTATTTTTTTAAAATTTATATATACTTCGATTTTAGTTCATTTTAATATTAATTCAAACATTTTGAGAATGTATTGTATGTATACATGAATTTAAAATATATATATTCAAAAACTGAGTTTTTAAATAATTAAATAATTTTATCACAAACTCATAAAAATCAATCAAATCAAATGTTTTTATTCAAAAAATTAATTAAATTATTGGGTAAAATAAAATTATTCTTCTAACAAATAATCAAAATAAAATATTATTAATTTTATATAAAAATTAAAATAAATAAATAATTAAATAAAATTATTATTTTTTATTTAAGTTATGTACACCCAAATTGCACCACACTCCATGCATACCCTAAATTTACAAATTAATAATATAAAAAATGTGACATGCTTATGTTATTGTAAGTCATTTCTCTGGAAGACAAATAAGATTATTTTGATAATAGTTAACTAAAACAAAATAATAATATTTTATTTGAAAACAGGAAAAATTAATCAAAATAATATTATTTAATAATTTATAACAATTAATAAAAATAAAATATTATAATTTTTTTAAATTAATTTAACTAAATTGTAAGAATATACATATCCTTTTTCTAAATTATCACGAGTTATAAAATAATTTAATATTCTATAGGTCTATTTAATTTTTAAATTTTTTAATAAAATAATAATATTTTATTTTAATTCACTGTTATAGATAATAAAATGGTCTTATTAAATAACTTATTTAATTTTAAAAATAAATAAAAATAAAAATATTAATATTTTTATTAATTATTAGAAGTTATAAAATAATCTTATTCTACTAGTCTATTTAGTTATTTAATTTTTAAACAAAAAATATTACTATTTCAATTAAAAAGTTTTCATATATGTTTTCATATATTATTTATGGGTATAATTTAGTGAAGATGAATTAAGTTTAAAATATTTAATTTGAATACACATTTTGACTTCGATTATAATCATCATAAAATTTAAATATTTTGAATTATCTACAAAATATATATATATATTTTTAATACATAAGAGATATTTATGGAGTTTTAAAAATAAAAGAATTTAAATGTATATTATATTGAACTATAGGAGTACAAGCGTAATTATCCCTTTAAGTATTGTATACACACACAGCCTCAAACTAGTTACGAAGGATCTCAGTATTATATCGACTCGAACCGGCACACTCTTTGGCACGAGATTTTGAGCTTGCATGTCTATCATTTCACCACCAAAACATTTTCATCAGTGATCAATTTCTAATTTTCGTCGTAAATCTAATTAGTTATTTTTAATTAATTTATTAAAATAGAATTACATATATTAACATATATATTCTTAAACATATATTGAGAATTTTTTTTTTATTAATAATAATTTGCATTATTTTAAAATATCATAAATTTATAACGCCACCATTTTATTTTTATTTTTATAGACAAAAAATTTATTTTAACAAATATATACATACACATCATTCCAAATGATTGGTATTTTAAATCAATTAAAATTAATATTAAAATGATGTGACAATGACGTATCATCGATTGCCGTATCATTTTACATTTTAATTAGTATTTCAAATTATTAAAGTTAACATATATAGCGATAGATTAAAATACACATCAATTCTTATATTACTTAAAATCTAAATTAAAATCTTTAATATTATTTTATTTTATTAATTAATCAATCAATAAAGAAAATAAAAACATCAATTAAGATAAGTAATGATATTTAGTTAATTAATATAATAGAAGAATTCCAAATTGACATTTCCAATTTATATGAATATTGATAGAGATTGAGACTCTTCTGGTTTGCCATTTGTTTTGGATTTGTGATGCAACTGAGAAGGTAAGTAACCCTTTGAATGGAGAAGACAAGCAAACTCATTCTTGCAGTTGTATCACAATGGGTTGCTTTGTTTTATGCTTTGGCTCCTTCTCTTCTTCTTCTTCTTCTTCTTCTTCTTCCCAATTTTTATTTTTATAATTTCTAATTCTTTAACTTTTTTTCCCTTTTCTCCATAGCCAATTTGAAACAGAAGTGAAACCAGAAATTTGAAATGCATAGAGTATAATAAATAAATAAATAAATTTACACTTTTTTATTTTTTAAATATACAAGTAATGCTTTAGAGGTCCCAGAAAAGTTCATGCTTGCCTTAGGCCACTCCTCCTCTTTTTTCCTTTCCTACATAATTTCTTTATGCTTTGGCAACCTCAATTTACTTGCTATTCACTCAATAAACAAACATTAATTAATTAATTAAATATGGAATATAAATATAATAATTATTATATTAATTTGTCCACTTTCTTTCTCTGCCCTTAAAGAAAAAAAAAAATCATCCACCCACTTTCATATTTATTTTTAATTGATTTCTCCACCGGATTCCAACCAAAACATATAAATAAATATCTTTATATAAATTATTAACCATTAAATTAATATTAATAAATATTTTTCTTTTTTCTTTTAATTTTCAACCCTATTTCAAACAAACTTAGGAAAGTTAGCAAACCAAATTAGTTTGTTCAACAATAAAAATCAAAACTTTCTTATTATCTCATCATTTTTCATTCAAAACTTCAAAAATCAGAAAATCACTTACTTCAAAATTCATCTTTTTTCTGAAAAAAATATCCATAAACCAAAACCAAATTTTTTTCTTAAAAAAAAAAAATAATTTTCACTATTTCTAAGTGTTGTTTCAGTTTAAACTCAGGTTTCAAATACCAGAAATCGATTCAAAAACACTAGTTTTGCATATTAATAAATAATCAATCACTGCAAAAGCTCTTCTTTTTCTTGCTCATCAGCTTGGAGTAAGCTTAAACTTCATTGTCTGTGTTTAAATCTTTTAAATCTTTATTTTTTCTTACTTTTGCTGATTTTGTATTTAGTTTTTTCATTTTAGCTGATTGAGCTTAAAATCAAAATGGATGTTCTTTAAACCCTAAAAAAAAATAGTTTAGGGTTTATGTATGGAAGCAGCAACAAGAGAACCAGTAACTACAGCAACTACTGGTGGAGTTACTGTAGTTGGATCCGATGCTCCATCTGAGTTTCACATAGCTCCGAGATCCGAAAACCCGACTCCGACTTCTAACCCGGTTTTGACATCCGCTCCTCCGCCGGCTCCCCCAACTACGCAACCAACGCAACTTGCAGCATCAGCGGTGACACTGCCTTTGAAGAAAAAACGAGGCAGGCCCCGAAAGTATGGACCGGATGGTACCGTTACCATGGCCCTCTCACCCAAGCCCATATCTTCGGCGGCGCCGGCACCGCCTGTGATCGACTTCTCGGCCGAGAAGCCGAGGAAAATCAAGCCAGCTAGTTCACTCAGCAAGTCAAAGTATGAGGTGGAAAGTCTAGGTAAATAAAAAACGGATTTTTATGAACCTTTTTAGTAAATAGCTTTAGGTCTTCATTTGGTGTTCAAGTTTCGACTTTCAGTGGTTTTTAGAGAGCTTTGTGGTGTTTTATGATGGTGAACTGAGGTGTCTGTGACGGGTTTTGTTGTTGGATAGACGTGGGACCTGTGATTAGATGGTCATATCGAGAGATCTTGATATGCGTGTGGTGTTAGTTCCAACCAAAAGCATAGTTAGGAGTTGGTTAGAGAATGATAGAATCTTCTTGTTGTTATCGGATGTCATTTGGGTACTTATTTCTCCCTCCTTTTCTGGAAAAATATTTTCTGGAAGATGCTATTTTCTGACTACCTGCTAAACTCTGTTGATTGATGCTGAATAGATCTGCACACGACACATGTATACTTTTTTAATTTACTTAACCGTAAACTGTCTATATGAATGGAAGTGAGTTGGCTGTAAGTTATGATATTGGTGTTAGTGTAGTATACTGAAAAACTGGAGGAGTTTGAGGGTTTTTCCTTTTGATGTGTTATGTCCTACGTGGTGTGATATTCTCTATCTAGTGGGTCTGGGTGAACCTGAGAAGTTATAGTCTTGACTTCTCATATGCTGCACCTTTTATGGGGTTGGGCTAGGCGACATAGATGTTTATTTAAGGCGGAATTAAAAACATGAGGGTAGACATTATTCCTAATGTAACTGTCCAGCTTGTCATTTTACTGGCTACTAATTATCTCACCGTTTATACCTGACAAAGTTTATTTTGGAGTCTATTATTATTGGCAAGCAATTAATGGAGTCTTGGGAGTTATGCAGTTATTATTAGGTTAAAACTGATTCAATATATGGCCAGCATTTGAAACAGTGGAGCTTACTGTTAATTGTTTTCTTTTGTGGATGCAATACAACTTTATGCAGTTATTGATAGATATGCGTCCCACAGGTATAGAATTCCCTATTTCTCTTGGGTGAAAAACTGTAAGAGGCTATTCCCAAAAGATGCTTACCAAAATATTTAAATTGATGCCCCTTTCTTTCTTTCATTATATATCTATATACTATGTCTCTCTCTCTCTCTCTCTATCTATCTATCTATCTATCTATCTATCTATCTATATGGAATGCAAAACTTTCTGAATTCAATGTTTATTTTTTCATACTTTTCAAGTACAGATTTATAAGCATTCCGTATGGTCAATAATTCATAATAAAAAATGGTACTGAAGAAAAAACATAGAAGATCTATTTTGACAGAATTAAATCCTTGTTCGCATAATTATTCAATTAATGTATAAGATGAAAGCTTAGTAAGGATATATGGGAGTCAGAGTATTCTTACATTTTGAAATTCCTTGGATAATGTTACCAGTTTGCTTGATGGTTTATTTGCATCATCTCTGTGCCCGTGAAACAAATATATATTGGACAGTAGTGGCTTTGATTTCTTGGTTACTGATGTTGCAGGAATTTGTTCTTTGTAGGTGAATGGGTTGCGTGCTCTGTTGGTGCTAATTTTACACCACACATCATTACTGTTAATACAGGCGAGGTATATGTTGATTCTAATTGGTGTCCTGTATTGTCGTTCTTTGTGAAATGTTCTGCTTCTTTATTTTAATTGGCTTAATGGAAGATGTACTTGTATTCCATGAGTGGTAAAAAGGATGATTGGAAACCTTACACCATTCGTGGCTTTTGGCCCTTATTCTGTGTCTTTCCTGATGTCACATCTAATCTGGAAAATGAAAAAAAGGAAAGGCAGGACTAATGAATCTTCTTTTATTATTTCAAATCTAAAAGTTTTGTGCATTAAGTGTTTGACAAAGTGAGATCAGCAAAATATCCATTCTTCAATACCACAGAACATCTTACTTTGAATCAGACAAAGAAGGGAGTGATAGGTGGATACTAAGGAACACCAAAATACACACAATAGATTAGTAATTGAGATTATGTAAATTATCTAAAAGGATAAGATTGGTTGTTTTCACAAATCTAGAAAGTTTGCTTTTTCTATTTTGACCAATTCTAGCTAGCTCAGCACCAATCAAGAATCCCCAGGGATGTGGAGCCTTTCTTTATTGGTCTTCTGTCAATATATCTGTTGAATCTAGAGTCAGAAAGTTCTGTAGAATATTTTGGCTCAATGCCTGTGCCACTGAAATGATTTTTGTCTTACTAGGTTTGACAGATTAGATCATATACTAATATTGCTGCTATGGTGATTTCTCTTAGGATGTTACAATGAAGATCATATCTTTTTCTCAACAAGGACCTCGAGCTATATGCATTCTCTCGGCAAATGGTGTGATCTCAAGTGTTACACTTCGCCAGCCTGATTCATCTGGGGGTACACTAACATATGAGGTGAGGCATTTTGTCCTCGATTGACGTGCTTCCTTTTATTCCAGTTCTGTTGATGGCATTCTCGAAGCATATGGGAATATGCGTGCGTTGTTCGTTTCAGTGACTCATAGTTGTATTTTGTATAATTGTTTATTCTCCTTCAGATTTCAACTATTCAATAACAACCGTGTGTATTTATACTTTACAAGTATACTGCAATTAAATAAGTTAAAATTTTTGACAAAAATTTCAAGCAGCTTTAAATGATCTAAATTTATTGTTTTGCTTGGCCTATTTCTCATAGAAAACACTCGTTTGCCTGCCTTGCTTTCATTTCGTAAGCCACAAAATGCCCCCTGCTTGTTGCTTCTCAGATGTTTCAGAATAGGGCCTCATAGCATTCTAGCTCTCCTTAAAAACATATAGAACAGGATTTCATGTTGAACCTTGAGAAAGTAAGCCAACACCCTCCCATATTAAGCCAAAGGTCTTCCATTATGGTTTTCGATTTTAGCATTCCTATAACACCATGTTTGACAAACATAAGAAGTATCAACCATTTAAGCACCCAGATTATAAATTCAAATTGTATTAAAGTGCTGGCACCTCAATGACATACAATAACTCAATAAAATATAAAACCTTCTTCTATCATTACAGTTGAAAAAATAAAACACTTATTTTTAGATCCACATTCCAAGCAATCTTCATAAAGATGGAAGATTTATTTATAGACACAAGTTTGAACTTATAGTGAAGTTGATGATGCAATGTAAATAGCCATTCTGAATGTGTCTGAATGTAGTTACTGATATGAGTTTGTAAAAAGATTAAAAACATAATGATAAATAATTACCTTTGGAAAGTAATGCCATTGGATTGTATGATGACTCGTGATTATTAATCATTATTTTGTTAATTATGACGTTATCTTTGGATAAACCATGGCTCCTATGCTGATTTGGCTTTTCTGCCCATGAATATCTTATCATGCTTAGTTTTGGTGATATGTGGGTCAATAGCTGGAAGGAGCATTAAACTAAAAAATTGGTTGTTTTACTTGCTGATTTCATTGTCTTTAGCGACCGATCAGTAGTGCATTTAATAAAGGTATGTTGTAAATGAATTAGGTACAGCTTGGAAGGAAAGAATTGATAGTTATGGAAGGTCTAATATAGGCATGTTCTATAGGTATGTTCCTGCCAACGTGGGTGGGGAGTTGGTACTCCCACTTGGGGGTCCTGTTTTTGAGTCTCCATGGGGACTCTTGCTCACCCCTTTGGGGTGTATTTAGGCATGCGTACCATTTGAGTGTGGCTTAGATGAGTATTTTCGTTTTCATCCTTGTAAATAAGTGTGGGTAAATTCTTATTATTGGAGTAGTACACCCCGTCCATAATCTGAGAGTAGATGCTGTCAGGGCAGAGCTTTAGTTGTACTATCTGAATTCCCGCTTTTGGTAGACGCCTAATATTATATTAGTAGATTCTAATATTGTAAGCTTTAATTGTACTGTCTAAACTTCTAATATTGTATTATTAGACTGTAATATTGTAATATTCGAAACAAGAAGAAATTACTGTAGTCTTGTCCTAGATTGGAAGATACTAAAACAGTATGTACGTGATGTACCAATGATGGATGATGGATGATGGTCGGTGAAGATTATTATCATCTCTGCCTTGTCAAATTAATTACAATGGTTACTCAATCTTGTTCTGCTTTTCTGTTCTGTCCGAGGGTCTAGGCTTTTCTTTGTGCTGTCATATGTCTACCTGATGTTATTTTTGTTTTTAGACTTTCAGTCTTATTGCCCTTAGTGATGTAGTCATTGTTTGTAGTTTGACACTGCCAAACTCTATATTTTCACTATCATCTGTTATGACTACCATGTAAATTTTAATGTGTGCTGTGCTCTTCTTTTATTTTCAGTTCTCTACATTGGTAGCAGAATCCCATCTTTTCTTACTGTTACTCTTGCAGGGTCGATTTGAGATACTCTCCTTGTCTGGATCTTTCATGCCCAGTGACAGTGGAGGAACAACAAGGAGCAGATCTGGTGGGATGAGTGTTTCATTATCAAGTCCTGATGGGCGTGTTGTGGGAGGTGGGGTTGCTGGTCTATTAGTAGCTGCAAGCCCCATTCAGGTATGGCTTTTATATTTTTCCAATGTTATATTCTATTTTCGCCTAAGTATTGGCTATAATCCTAAGTTCTCGATTTCTGGAAGTCAATCTTCTTAATACAGAATTTGAAGGGTTTGATTGCTTCATCAAGCACTTGAAGAGCCATGATCTCTAAATTGCTATATTTTCCTTGGTATGAATCAGGTTGTGGTAGGCAGTTTTTTGGCTGGGAACCAACATGAGCAAAAGCAGAAGAAACAGAAACACGAACCCATATCGGTTGCAACTCCTACGGCAGCTGTCCCTGTTTCTAGTGCTGATCCAAAAGGAAATCTATCGACTTCCTCCTTCCGTGGAGATAGTTGGTCTTCATTACCATCTGAACCAAGGAATAAGCTGACTGACATCAATGCATCGTTGCCTGTAGGGTAATGGTTCAGCAGATCATTGTGTAGTGTAAGGATCGTACTGACAACATTGCTCTATTTATTGAATCTCACTTCCTCGATTGCACTTGTTTGTTTTGTTTGTGAACTATTGAAATGTTTATGAACACTAGAATAATGATTTTCCCATGGAGGTTTTACCCTCCTTCCTTTTAGGTAGTGTTTTAGTTAGCTGATTAGGTAGACTTCTGCCAACTGTTGTCATGTAGAATATTTGCATGTAACATTTTCCCTTAGAGTTGAGTTGCCTTTTTGTTTACCGGAGTGATGATTATGATTTCAACATTGTTGTCTTTTGGACTTTCTCATCTTTACTTTCCGGTCATCTCGGTAAGGGTATATCTTTCTGTTGAATTAGTCTATACGAAAACTGTTTTATATTTCTTTTAGCTTGGACACAGATTTTCACAATCATCTTGTCTGAAGGTGTTTTTGCATGGGAATTGGGAATTTTGATTTCTAACTAGTGCTAGCAGAAACCAACTTCTTGCTTATATTTTGGCTTTCAATTTCTGAAGCTGAATGCGATAAAGGCAAAAGATAACTAAGCATTAGAACCCTTCAGATTACAGAATGGTATTTTAAAATCTAAACATAAACTGCTGTTGATTAACCGGATGTGATATTTCGCTTTTATTGAGGGCCTAGACTCTTATTTCTTAAAGAGAGAAATGGTGATGTGAGCTGAGAATTTGTCAACTGTACCGCGAAATAAAATTAGATCAAAAGATTAAAAGCTATTTTCTGATCAATGAGTCAGTAGGAAAAAACAATAGCTGACCGACTGATAACAATCCAGATAATAATAAAAATGCAAAATTAGTTCTGTACGGAATCTTAAGATTTCAGAAGCTTATGATTGAACAAATTACAAAATCGGCAGAAGAATCCAAGCCTCTATCATATATATTTGTCTCATAAAAGTTGTGGTCTATCATCCAGGAATTCCTGTCAATAATGCTTTATAATTTTCTCCTCCAAACCACCAGGTCAAATGAGACAGACACATGGTTCACAGCATAAGTGTCCGAAATATTTTTTTAAATGACTTTGCTACAAATCATACAGAAATCCAAGATGATTTGTCATCAAAGATTCAAGTCTGACGTCATACTTAAAAAATAAGGAAATAGTATAGTTGAAAGCTAGAATGAAATTGTATGGAAGATAGGCAATTAAGAATATTCTAATTAAGAGTGATAATTTTGAATATAACTCATGTAATCAACATGAAACTGACAAAATTATTGATTCGAGTTAATTGAAATAACACCATTATTAAGTAAGTAATACGATTATTAAATAAAAAAATTAATAATTTTAATACGATAATCCGAATTGTCACCCCTTATTCCAATGACCATATTAACGATTCCATCCTTGCTTCAAGTACTAACTGTTACCATTTTTTCTACTCCAGAGAAACTATTTTTATGGCATGGTATTTACCATGCATTTAATTCAACATAACACAAGAACCCAGTTTATGAAGTTCAAATTACTTGCCCTGTAAGTATCCATCAATATCATCTCATAATATTGTTTTCTTTAATATATATGTTTGTTTGATACATCAAACCAGAGCAATATTTGTTGATTGGCTGTTGTGTTTAACACATATTACAACTCGTGGAGAAATGGAAAAATTGGACCTGCTTATTTAGAATGAGTTCTAGAAACAGGCGGCTCCGGACAAGATGAAACAAAGTAATGCAAGAAACTTCTCAGTATCTTATTCTTACTTATTTATGCTTGGAAGTTTTCATTACTCGATAAAAAGGACTTGCTCAATTTCTATTTCATTACCGATTATAATACCAAATATACACTACGCTAGACTTTCAGAGAAAATTACTTCTTGGCAAAATTAGTAAAACTTAATAAGCTTTATATGGTAGTACTCTTCTTGATTGATTAACAGTACAAAACGAAGAGACAATTTATGAAGCTTGCTGGCATTGTTATCAAAATCGCGTTTTTAAACGGTAAAATCTACGTTTTTAACGTTTTTCACAAGAAAACGTTTTCGTTTTTAGTTAAAATCGAAAACAGTAAAACAGTAAAAATATTTGACCGTTTTTAACCGTTTTTGACCGTTTTTAATCGATTTTAA
>JAVXUL010000016.1:8197035-8222500 GCA_035590515.1 Trichilia minutiflora | reverse complement strand
ACACTCGTATGAGGGACGCAAAAGAGGTGCCGAGGAATTTGGGTTAATTAGATAGTATCACCCTCCTTATATAGTGAGTAGAATTTACTTATTTCATTCAAACTTTTATAAAATGTTTTTAAACTTAAATGTTTTTAAATGTTAGAAAAATAATAATTTTATGATTGCATATGTACATGAGATGTTATATTATGTTTAGATTTGATGATAATTACATATATACATTGATTTAGATTTGATTTGATTTGATATATAGATATTGAGGTCCAGAAGGCCATAACTGTGAGGGCTAAAACTATAGCTATAGAGTTAAGTAGTTTAGGATGAATAGAGGCAGTGGCCATCTAAGTAAGTATATGCATCAGTGGGGTCGATATAAGGGAGACATTATTCTTATTTGTAATAGAGTGATGCATTAAATGAGCATGTCGAGGATAGTCATGTGTGAATTGACAAACTACTTGAGGCCAACGTCAATGATATGCCTAATTTGTTTAATAGAAAACTATTTATCATTTTATTATAAATTTATTGAGAATGTTTTATGAACATATATATTATATAATGGATTTTGACTTATGGATAGTCATTGACAACTCAGGATTGCTCCTAATCAGAGTAGTTACCGAGAAGGAATAATCAGACCTATTGATTTTGACATATGTAGTAGGCCATAGTTTTAAAATAGAAGAAATATTTTCAGAAACTATTTTATTAAACTATTTTACTAAAAAAAAAATTCTATATTTTATTTTCATATCTGTTTTATATATTACATCTACTCACTAAGTGTAAGTTACTATACTCACTAAGAGTACGTTAGTATACTCACCCCTTTTTTTTCACTCACAGGTGAATTCGAGCTTACTCGAAGTATTAAAAAGATGGTAATAGTGTCAGGATAGTGCATTCAGGTATAATTTCTGACTTGACTCACATCTTAGTTTTTAGAGTTCACTAGGAGGATTTATAAAATTTATATTTACTTTTCTTGCTATAAGAATTGTAAAAATATTGTATTTATTAGTATTTGATTTTGTAAAAAAAGATTGCATCACTTTATACTTTTGTACTTATATAAATGAGATGCAAATTTTATTATGAGATTTGATACGTCTCAAAGAGACAATTTGAAATGATACATGCATGCATGTATGTATGTATGTATGTATGTATGTATGTATGTATGTATGTATTGTTTGTGACATATAGGAGTAATAAAAAATATAAATATCAATTTACATAAACTAGCCAAATCAAAAATTTTCAGTGGACTTTAAAACCTTGTAACTTTATACCTGAGTATATGAAATATGATTTATTCTATTGCCTTGCCCTCTTATGCTCAAAAAGTTCTGAAATTGAAAAGTGAGGAAAGGTGAGTATACGAAAGTATATTCTATGAGTGGATAAAATATAGATATAAATGTTTATATTACAAATAAATAAAATCTATAATAATAACTAAAGGGGTTCTAATATATATATATATATATATATATACAATGAGAAAATCATTTGTTTCATTTTAAAACAATATTATGCAAATACGAAAATCATTGGACTATCTTACTTTCTCAATAATTACTCAAGTTAAAAGTAATTTCGAGACCGTTAGTAGGTTTGTCAAGCAAATAAAATCCATGAATATTAAATAAAACATTCTTTTATTATCAAATATAAATATGCATGCAATATATAAAAAATTGTACTCATTACTAATATTATCCTGGAATAGTCACGTGATATCATATGTAATTATTCTCTACTTTTCATTTAGTGGGCTAACTATAACAAATGGAATCCTCCTCCTCCTTATAACAGGTCTACCAGTGCACCACTTATCTTAATGGCCTTCTCTAGGTCTGTTTTAAGCTATTAAAATCCTGTAACTATAGATTGCTCTTCGACAATATGATATCATAAAATCAATCACACAATCAGGCCTATTAGCCATAACATCTTAACAAAACTACAATAAATCCTATCCAAATAAATTATCATATTAGATCCAATATCATCATGTACAGATATAAATAGGTATCGATAATACAAAATGGCAAAACAATCATTAAAACAATAGAAATCACATTTAGCCTCCTTCTAACCTTAATCTCAAATAAATCATCATCACTTCTCAACACAATTTATAAATTCAATATTTGATTTAAACTATAAAGATCATGTTTCTAATTTCCTAAAACATGCAAAATATATAAATTTTGTTAGACATGTTAATAGAAATGAAAATAAGTTAAAAAAAATTCACTCACTGCTTTGGAAGGATATGCACTCCCTACTGTTCTTCACGGTACATCAGCTCCCCTCTCTTTGTATCCACGCCTAAATATACAAATAATAACATACTATAAATTTTGAACTCAAAGTAACAATAATATAAACTATATGAAATATTTATACAACATAGTCCGGGTTTTCTTGGTCAACTTCTATTATCAAGGTATAATTTTTTTTTGGGTCATTTAATCAATTTTCAGCAATAAAATCTCATCGATAATTTATAATTTGATTACAATTGATAATTCAAACCTAATTCGACAATTTCTCTTACAGACTCATTTTCGTCCTTAAAGTTGATTTCCAAATTTTTGATAATTAAATATCTAATTTTATTTGTTATACTATCCAATTAGCTTAATTTAATAAAATTAATCAAAATTAATTAATTTTCATAAAACCCTTAATTGCACAGTGATGACATTACTTTTCATTCATATTTATTTTTTTTAAATTTATATTTTTGACGTTCTAATTGCAAATAATAATATTCTACAACCTAATTAATATAAATTAAATCGAATTTTTATGATTGAATTAAAATTAATTGAATAAACAATAAATCCTAGATTTTTAATTTCTAAATTTTATAAAATTAAAGAGTAATCGGATGAAAAACCTTATCACACAATATTTAAAAGCTTAAGGAAGCTTCAATTGTCTTCAATTTATGAAAATATTGAAAATTGAGTAAATCTTAATTTTTGATCCATTTTAAAATTAGCTCAAGTCAAAAAATTATTGGTCCTAGCATGTAGAGGGAATCGAGAAGAGTTGTTTTATAGTGAGAAATCAAAATTTTAGTAGAAGTTTGATAAAAAAAAATGGAGACAAAGAATTGGCAGAGATGGAAGAAAGAAAAAGAAAGAAACGTGTGGAGGAATTTGGAAGATAATGAATAGTTTTCCTTTTTTTTCTCTTTATATATAATTAAAGTCTTGGTAAAATTACAAAATTAACCTTGAATAATGTAAAGAAAAAAACTTTTAGAGGGCAATTAAGTCATTTTAAGTGGGGATTTTACAATTATCATTAAACCTCTAATACCTTTTAATAAATATAATTTATTTATAAAATTTAAATTTTTAGAAAATAAACTCTAAATTTTAATTAATATTTAACGTTACATTAACTACATAGATTAACTTAAAGATAAATAACTAAAATTTAAAATAATTTAATTCGACAAATACGAGGGATGTTAATTTTATTTGTAGATATTCATATTTGCAGATATCCATTTGTTTTTTTGCGGATACAAATAATGAAACGGATGTGGATAATTAAAACGGATAAAACAGATATTCTTTTTGAAAGCAGAAAGGATACGGATATAAAAAAATATCTTTGGATATTATAAAACGGATAAATATAAATGGATATCCATTTTATTTATTTTCTAAAATGACCTAAATAAAATCTAATTTGTCTTTCATAATTTAAAAATTATATTAATATTAACGAAATTAGTTAATATTTATACAGTTATTTTATATTCTATCTGTGAACTTCTTTGAATCGGGTTTGGATGATTGTTTGATTCTATTTGAAGATTATATTAATATTAAGGAAATTGATTAATCTTTGCTCTGATTTTTTGGCATTACAGACGTTTCTTGCAACTTTGAGAACCATTTATAAGGAGAATATATAAATTAGTTGCCCGTGGAAGATAGATTGTTGCCCAAAAATATCTTTCTAATTTTTTTTTTTTATTAATCGAGGTGTTTGGATCAATTTACATGCAGTTTGACTAATCCTCAAAGAAGATTAGTGCAGCATCACATCATCATGATCCCCCACTTAAATCATGGATATACCCAAAAAATCAAATTCAAGACGGTATACCTAATCATACAATCTTAAATTCACTCCTACCAACTCCTACCAACTGAACTAACTATAGATGAGTCATCTTTCTAATTATTGCCTTATGATTTATGCCCACACCTAAGTTAAAATGGAATAATTTGTTATCTTTTTTCATTTGTAATAAATGAATTTTATCATGTTATTATAATGGTTAAAAATCACTTTACATTGATTGTTTTTTGTGAATGAAAATTGCCTACAATAAACGTACTTTAAATATGTATATGAGTGCTAGAATAAGAAAACAAGAAGAGATAACCAATATTTCATAATTTAGGTGATATTTTAAAAACACATGAATTTTTTATATTTTGTTGGATGATATTTTTAATTAATTGTTAATGTTATATCTTGTATTTGTATGTTTATAATTGATTGTATTTTATTTTTTTTACACAAATATTATAAAAGTTTAAAAAATAGAATTTAAAATATTTAAAATTATTAATTATAAAATAAATTTTAAGATATAAATTGTTAATTAAAAAATTATTAAAATAAAATAAATATATGTGGATATCCTACGGATATGGATATCCATCTTTTTTACGGGTATAAATATGGATAAAAAGGTAAGCGGATAAATAAATATGGACACAGTTACGGATATGGATAAAAAATAAAAAATAGATATGAATATTGATAGGGTAATATAGGTATTTGATTAAACAACTGGCAACCCTAACAAATATAAAATAACTCAAAATAAAAAATATATTAATAAATTTAAGATAAATTAAATAAAATTAAAATAATTTATATTTATATATGAGAAAATTAAAATAAAAAAATGATAATTAGTATGATCATAAACTAAATTTCAAATATCTATATATCTATATATGTGTGTGTGTATATGGAGAATAATCAATAATTTAATTTTATACATTATTTAATGATCTATAATGAGATTATTTTTTATATAATAATTTTTTTTATTAAAGTATGAAACAAGTGTCACTATTTTAGGTAATATAAGGGTTTTTCTTAGTTAATTTTCTAATTTAGTGACACTATATTCAATATTATTTATTAATATAATAAATTAAGATAATATCGTACAAAATTAATATATTTTTGTACAATAAAATGAATAAATTTAGGATTTATAGAGTATTAGTTATACATTTTTAAGATATTTTTTTACACTATTTGCTAAAATAAAGTGTACTATTATTAATAAACAAGTTTATATTTTTTTAGTATTAAATAAGAAATAATCTCCTTAAATTTATAGGGGTAATTCGGTCTGTCTATCTACATTTTTAAAATTTAGCTCATAATTATATACTCTTTTATTTTTACTTTTAATTTGTTAGACCTAAATATAAAATTATGTTAATTTTATTTAACTTTATCTTAAATTTATTAATATGTATTCTAGTATTGAGTTAATTCTTATATTTGTAAAATTAAATTATTTAGATTATTTATCTCAAAATTAATCAATGTTCTAATATGTTATTAAATATTGATTAATTAAAATTTAGGAAAAAATTAAAATTTAGAGTTTATTGCCTAAACTTTAATTTTTATAAAAAAATATAATTATTAAAAATATATTGAAGGTTTAATATATTTGCCTCAACAAATTTTTTACAGTCGTTAAGGAACAGGGTGTATTTGTCATAAGCTGAAACTAAATGCAGGTATCTGTCACACTCATCTGTAGTAAGTTGAAATCATGGTGGGGTAAATATCATTCCCCCATTTTTAAAAAATTCAATAAAAAATAATTAATTTAATAATTTTATATATTGAATAATTAGTATTTTCGGTTTTATTTAAATTATAATTATTTTAAGATAGATTTGAAAACTGATAATATAAGAAAAGAGAAATAAGAATTCCTACCTTGCTGAGTAATCCAAATTCCCCCCGTTTTGAGGAATTAGGATTCCATATTTCCATTACAGAGTAAAATGAATTCACCGCTTTTCCTTTTCTTTCCGTCCACCACCTCAACCCAACATACCCGGAGGGAATAATACACTTGCCGTCATAAATCCAAAGAACTAAGGAATTCTCAATTCGTTTTTCACTGCGGAATATGAATTGAAATTAAAAGAAAACAGCGAAGATAACTTTTCCCATTTATTCTGATAAATGAATGTTGATGCATCATAAAAATATATCTGCCGAGAACTATAAAAATAATAACTTCCAATTTGAATCTACGCTTCCTTTCCCCACGAACTTTAGTATATGGGACTACTGAACTTGTACATAAACATCGACTTTCACTTAAGAGCACACGAATTGTTTCCTTCTCTTAATAATCCCCAAGAAATGGATAAGCCAAGTAAGCCTTCAAATGCATGAAAGAAATGATAAAAGCAGGAATTGATCACAGACAATACAACAGTTTTTCACATTTTGCAAGATGTCAAAAACCATATTGCGGTCTTATGGCCAAAGAAAAAGAAGAAATAACCCTCAAAAACTATGATTTCCTAAGATCAATTATGAAGCCTAAAACTATACTTCTATAAATTAAAAAAAAAAAATTTCCCACCGTACAACCTCAAACTGATATTTGGTTACAGAAGGCCCTATTCTGAAACAAGGTAGTGTAGAGGCCCGAATAAATGATACAAGACAGAAGCTAATGGCAATCAATACTTCGGGTAAGACCAGTTTAGTAACAATTGTCATCAATCATTCATCATGGTCTTCCAATGCACACCAAATCATCCTGCAACAGTAGGAGTAGAAAAAGCAAAATAGTCACATTTTATTAGTTTCTAAAGCAGAAACACCTCTTAAAGGTAGCAAAAATGATATATCACAAACCAGAATATGCTGAGAAAGAGGAGAAATATGAGATAGGCAAGTTTGAAAAGCCGTTGCTTCTTTTCCCAATGGAGAAGGTTGAATATTTCAGTTACATCTATTAGGTGTTGTTTCCGTGTGTAACTGGTAACAAGGGAGAAATATAGATAAACTTATGGTCAGATTACGGCAAATGTACCAGAAAAACTACATAACTGGACATATTCAACCATCTCATGGCTGGAATTAACAGTCACTGGGATACGCTGGCCTTTATATTCACATAGTGGCTACTGAAAGACATTTTTTTAACGAAATCATAACATACGATAGAAGTACACATGGTGCACCTTATAAGACATGAACAAAAGACGTTGATAAACAAGCTCACTATAAAAATTCCAGCTACATTGCACATGGTTGACAATGTTTCGTTCATTGATATAGCACCATACAACCAGTGATGGAACCAGGAATTCTGTTCATTATCAACAACAATAACACACATAAAAAGGAAATAAAACATCAATAAACATAAAACTTAAAAATTTATTCATAATAGATATTTCAGTCTCAATGGTACTAGATATTCCTTTTTCTTTATGTATCACCAAATTATTGTTCATTGATAGATTTTTAATTTAATTACACAATAGATTCCTTGCAATATCATGGTTAAAAATGTACTCTCTTTGGTAGCAATGCAATTGATAAGAGTCAAAGCTAACATCACAAGCATAAACACTATGAATACAGTACAGTTTTGTATAATGAACCACCAAATATTAATTGCGGACATCTCAGTATTGTGAAATGTAATTATTTTTACTGAAAATAAAATATTGTATTGATTGTCATGTTGAAAAGTACAAGGAAGATGTCTTCATATAGGCTACAAGCATAAATCAAAATAAACTAGGTAACATAAATCCTAATTAGAGAAGAAACAAAAAGCCTAAATACAGAAATAATAGACCTAATAAGACTTAACATAATACGGCTAAATATAAAAAAATTGAATTACAGAATAATCCAAGTTTTATTCTAACAAATGTAATCATGGACTATACAAGATTTAAATTTACTAGTGTACAAAATCAGCATAAGAAGGAGCAAATTAAGAAGAAAAATGGATAACTTTAGGAAAAACTAAAAGTCAGGGGACAGTATGATATTTCTGTCTAAATTTATAAGTTGAGAAGGGCCTTCAGCCCCTTCTGGTCCTTAGGTAGCTCTGCCTATGCATACAACCATATGCCCTTACGATGCACACATCTTCCATTTCCTCCCAAAAATAATTGACTATGTTTCAATCTTTTCTACAAAGAAAATAGCCAAAGCTTCAGGTTTCAGGTACTAATATAGTTTGCCTTCTTTACTATTTCTATGTTTCATCATGATAACAAGAGAAATAATATATGCCAACGTATATACAGTTTGTAGCACAGTGTCAGGAGTTCCAAAAATTGTAGTGTATATTCACAAGAGCAACTCCATAGAAACTGTGCCACATAGATCCTCAAGTTAGGCATAAACATAAAAGGCAAATTTGAGCTCAATGGAATCTACCACGTGGTTAGCTCACTACTTTAATCAAAAAGCCAAAGTTCAGAGTAGAACTTTTGGTTTGTCAGCACACGAAACCCAAACCCCGAGCAAGGATCAAGGCAGTGAAGCACAACCAAACCCCAAGCAAGGATCACGTCTGTGAAGCATGTTAGGCCATAAACATTGTATACTACTTCGCATGTGTGTATCCATACAATTGTAACTGTAAATTACACTTTTCTCCAACAGTTAAAAGAGAATTCAACTCAACACTTATGTTAATTTTAACAAACAAAAGTAGTCAGCAATTGGTTGTGCAGTCAAGTATGTAACATCAAATTTACCCTTTTCTTTAATAGGAAACAGATATTATATTCAAGATTAAAGCAGCGAGGAAACTCTCTAAGGAAGGACGAGTTCTCTTAAAATGGGGGAGGAGGGGACCAATAAACAACAATTTGTTATTATGTGGATTCTCAATTATGATGCAGATTATAGGGATTCTCAATAGTTGTGGTTTCTCAATTCAGGACTGCAAATTCAAAATTTCGGTTTCCTTTTTATTTTAAGCAGATTTTGATTGCTATCTCTTAATAAAAAAAGCTTGATTTAATTTTCGTTTTGTTTTGGTAGTTTAGTATGGAATAAAATCCCACAATTATCTTAAAAGCACGGAAACTTGAGATGTCAATTGAGATTCTCAAAATAAAACTGAATTTTAAAAGCAGTAGTATTCATCTTTCCAAAATAATCAAAGTTATGACATGTCACTAACTAATAGTGAGGATGAAAGTTGGCGCAGTTCAATAGTTTAAGGTATTAAATCTCAAACACAGCAGCAACAAAGACAACATTCAGTGAGGCAACAGTAACAGCAACCGAGTGTCAAACAATTATTATTCGTGTCGTATAATTGAAAGTGTTTGAAGTATGGGAAACAAGGGCATTCAATCTTTAATATCAGCGAGACAACAAAGACAACAGCAGTAACAACAGTAGCAACAAAGACAACATTCAGTGAGGCAACAGTAGCAGCAACCAAGTGCCAAACAATTATTATTCGTAGCATATGCTCAAAAGCATTTGAAGTATGGGAAACAAGGGCATTCAATCTTTAATATCTATAAAAATTAATTTTTCAAGAAACTTAGTTTGTTTTTATTTTTTACATTTCTTTTTCTTCACACTCCACCTCCCAATACAATTTTCCTTCCCTTGGGTCACAGTCAAATGGAAACACGTGGTGGTGACAGGTAGACCTCTCTCAGTCTCACACACATGCACACACGCTTCCACAAGCATTTTGAATGATCTAGATCTTGTTTCAATAGGGCAAGGGACTTGAGAAAGAAAACTTACAGTCTCACATTGTAGTAGAGGTATGGAACACACAAGAGTGACATAAACCAATGTCCTGTTATCAGAAAGAAGAAACACAGAACCCCTTCTGTGATAAATTCGGGCAAAATCACCTTGTTTATTCGAGATGAAGAGTCATAAGGGTTGATATAATCAAACTCTAGATCCGCCAAGCACATGAGCTGTAGCAAAATTATTTAATAATTTAATAAGATATACATTATCCTATTACCTTAACAAGAAAATAACCAAAAGGCATGGATACCATATGAAAGGAACACCAATAAATGACAACTGAGTGCTTACTGTAATTCTTAAAAATGAATTCCCAATAAAGTCAAAATTTATATCCCTCATATAGCATAGCTATCAGGCATTTTAAGGTAGAGTCTACAAGAATGAATACTATTTACAATTAACATAAAGAGTCTAAGGTCTCGAATACATTGCATTCACAAATTGGAACAATCAACCACCCAAAATGAACCTAATTATAACAAAATTGAAGTTGTTGCAATCAAAATTCTTGCTTGAGTTCAAATCATAGCTGGGTTGTTAAAAATTACAAACCACTCAATTTAATGAGACATATTCCATGGTGACACTTGAACATTTTATATATTGCGCAAGCCAGAGAATTTCATGGTGACGACTTGAGCATTTTAATACTTTGAGCAAGCCTGAGGCAACTATAACTGTACCCAGATAAAAATCCTAAGCATCTTTAAGAAATTCAAGAGCCAACGCAGCTGTAATCCCAATTCAGTAGAGTTAGAATTAGGAGTATACTGCCAAACAGTTCCAAATCTGTAGTATAAAAGAGATAACTGAAACACATAGAGCTACCATTCTTAATCAGATTTCAACAATCGTCAACATTAACGAAGT
The DNA here is from genome assembly GCA_035590515.1 of Trichilia minutiflora. Taxonomy (NCBI): domain Eukaryota; kingdom Viridiplantae; phylum Streptophyta; class Magnoliopsida; order Sapindales; family Meliaceae; genus Trichilia; species Trichilia minutiflora. The sequence continues at coordinate 8,211,763 of JAVXUL010000016.1, read as the reverse complement.
TTTTTAACAAAATCAATCATTCCCAGAAACACGATATACGGTTCTCAAACCATTACACATAGAAAACCCTAATGTGAGTTTCGACCAATCGCTTTATTGTCAAAATAAAAACACAAAATAGGAGAGAAGTGTGTAAAGGGAAAAATCAACGGTTATCTAAGAGATGACCTGGTAAACGACGAGAACGAGAAGAGCTATAAGAATGACGAAGGATGCCAGCCAAATGAACAGATCCCCCATGCTCCTCCTCCTCCTCCTCCTCCCACTTCACTAGGATTTTTCCTTCCCAAAAAAAAATCAGACGGAGAAGAAGTGAGCACAGTAGCAATGACCGACGGTGCTTCCAGAAAACTCACTCCCGGAGTGCAGTGCGCAAGGGATTTAACGATCGGGAATGGCTCGGATAGTCGTGTAGGTTGGAAGAGAAGCAAAGGCAAGGATCTTGTACGAGTGATGATAGTCTTTTTTTTATGTGTATTAAATAGAAGGAAGGTCTGCTCTCAGAAAAATCAAATAAATAAAAAGGACTAATTTTTCATTTTTATTTTTTTAACAAAAATGTTGAGAAATTTATGGATATCATCACCATTTTCCCCTATTTTTTAAAGTAATCCCGTCAGAAAAACTTTCGCGAACTAAATCAAAAATATTTTTCTAGGCAATTTTGCTTTTATAGACTTAAACATATTGTCATTCAAACTTTGAAATTATTTTTATCCCGCAAAAACAGCCTAATGTTGAAACTCTAACCAAAAGTAATTAACCAAATTAAAATTGTCTATGAACGATTTTTGAACAAAGCCTCTATTTGCATCGTTATTTCATTTGATCGGAAAAAATCATTTATAAATCAGTTAATTTCGTTTACTTGGTAGAATTGTACAGTATATTAAAAATAGCTGAGGCTCAGATCTTATCAGATAAGAAATCTGACAAAACTGTGATAATAGTTGATAATTATTCTGGTTCTAAAAAATAAAGTTAAAAGGTTTAATAAAAAAAAGAAGTCACATAAACCAAAAGGTAGAATACAAAAGAATAAGGTAAAAAAGTCAAATAAGAAGCTTAAAGGTACCTACTTTTATTGTGGAATAGACGAATATTGGAAGAGAAATTGTAAGTAGTATCTTGTAATGAAGACTAAAGAGAAGCCAGTTGTTGCTTCAGGCACTATAGGTATGTTTGTTATTAAAATTGCTTTGTCAGAAAAGAATAGTTTTTCATGGGTATTAGATACCGACTGTGCATCTCATATTTATAATGATATACAGGTTTTGATAAACATTAGACATCTACAAAAGGATGATATCCAAATACGTGTCGACAATGGAATAAAAGTTGTTGCATTAACTGTAGGCATTATATATTTATAGTTGTCTAATAGATATATATTGGATTTGTATAACTATTATTATATACCCAATGTTATAAAGAACATAGTTTCTGTATCAAAACTTGATGAGATCGATTTTGAACTATGTTTTAAAAACAATTATTGTAAATTATTACTAAATACCAACTGTGCATCTCACATTTATAATGATAGTTCTTCATTATTAGATACCGATTGTGCATAGTTCTTCATGGGTATTAGATACCGACTGTACATCTCACATTTATAATGATATACAGGTTTTGATAAATATTAGACATCTACAAAAGGATGATATCCAGATGCGTGTCGACAATGTAATAAGAGTTGTTGCATTAACTGTAGGCATTATACATTTATAGTTGTCTAATAGATATATATTAGATTTGTATGACTATTATTATATACCCAATATTATAAAGCATATAGTTTCTGTATCAAAGATTGATGAGATCGATTTTGAACTATATTTTAAAAATAATTATTGTAAATTATTACTAAATAATATGTTATTTGATAATGATACATTGTATAATAGTTTGTATATACTTGATGTATCTAATATTATTTTGCATGTTGAACATACCAATAAAAGAAAAAGAGATAATTAAATATGACTTATTTGTGATATTGTCAATTGAGTCATATTAGTGAAAAAAGACTTCACAAGTTAATTCAAGAAAGTTACTTGGATATAAATGATTATGAATCATTTCAAACTTGTGAATCTTGTATCATGGGTAAAATGATCTAATCACTATTTATTAGATATAGTGATAGAGTATCAGATGTTCTATCTTTTGTTCATACAAGCGTATATAGGCCAATGTTAACACATGTTCGAGGTGGTTATTCTTATTTCATTACATTCACCGATGATTTTTCTAGGTTTAGATATGTGTTCTTGATGAGACATAAATCTGAAGCCTTTGAAAAATTCATGGAATATAGGAATGAGTAGAAAACTAACTAGTTCAAAGTATTAAAACTCTACGATCAGATCGTGGAGGAGAATACTTAAGTTATGAATTTTTATATTATCTCAAAACTCAGAGAATTATATCCCAATAGACTTTTTCAGATACACCATAACTAAATGGTGTATATGAAAGGAGAAATCGTACTTTATTGGATATGGCACATTCTATGATGAGCAATACTAATTTTCCAGTATTCTTTTAGGGATTTGCTCTAAAAACTGTTAATTATATTTTGAACAGAGTTCCTACAAAATCAGTGTTTAAAATTTCATATGAGATATGAAAAGGCAAAAAGTCTAACTTTAAGTATGTTAAAGTTTAGGGTTGTCTAGCCCATGTAAAAAGGTTTAATCCAGATAAACTTGAAAGTAGGAGTGTTAGATATAATTTTGTGGGGTATCCGAGAGAGTCTGTTGGATACCAGCTCTATTATACTGAAGAATAAATAGTGTTTATTTTTAAGCATGCTTTTTTCTCAGAGAAAGAGTTTGTCGAAAGATAGAAATGATAGTAACAGAATAGAACTTAAAGAATTCTCGAATTTCTTAGTTACAGACTGACACTCAAATTTTAAAGAAACTTGTTCAGAAACTTGTGAACACTGAATTTGTAGATTGATTAAGATATCAAAACCACCTAATAAATATATTGGATATGATGGTGAAGGTGGTTTTGAGATCTTTTTCATTACTGATGAGGATCCTATGACCTATAATGAGGCGATAATCAGTATTGACTTAGAGAAGTAGCTTGAAGTTATGAAATTCAAGATGGACTCCATATACTCCAATCAAGTATGGACTTTGATTGATCCATATAAAGATATTATACCTATTGGGTATAAATGAGTTTTTAAAAGAAGGAATGGAGCTACTAAGAAGTAGATACTTACAAAGTAAGGTTGGTAGCAAAATATTTTCGTCAAAGATAAATAATTGAGTTTGATGAAACTTTTTCACTAGTAGTCATGCTTAAATCTATTCAGATTTTACTTGTGTTGAGGTGTGAATATGAATATGACTGTTGCATCACCGGATCCTCACCAAAGATAGTTGATGGCTAGATCCTCACTTCTAGAACCTCACCTCCAAGTCTCTACAAGACAATAACACTTTTGGAGTCACGCGGTGAGAGGTTTCCAATGAAAAAACTCCGATACCTAAGTCAGAAATAGTGAGGGAAAATATGATGAATTCCGGTAAGTAAATCATAATAAAATATAAGAAAAGGTTTCTTTACCAAGTGTGAAGAAAAAGAAAGCCAGAGAAAAATACCAAATGAAACTTAAGTAGAAGGCCTAAAAGATCTCAAAATCAAGTCCAAATTCTAAAATCTCATCCCCCCTTCTTTGCTGGAGAACCCCCCTTATATAGTGTCCTGGTGATGTGACTAGGCATCGAAGAATGAGAATGATGGGACTCTAGTGACTTGGGACAATGTGTAGCTGCATTCCATTAATATTTTAGCTGACATTTCTGCAAATCTCAGGTCTGCTATTGTCACATTATCTGAAAATAGACAGAGAATGAGATAGGCAGCTCCTAAGGTAGGGCATCTACCCCCATCATAGGGCCTGCTATGTCAGTGATCATTCCCATTTTTTATATCGTGAGCACGTGAGTAGTTGTAAGGCTGATTTTGCACTTTCTGGGGGATGGATGGGCTCATCCTGAGGCGGACACAGACTTCCTGAGGGCTTCGACTGCCAATTATCTAAGGGCTCCAACCGTTGGTACCTGGGAGCTGTGGCGCGTCTCTGAGTCCTAAGGATAAATCACCTGAAGGTCATTAGATACCCCTTAAGAGGAGATGCGTGTTTGCCTGAGAGGTTGACTCCCTGGGACTAGAGGCTGGATTCTCCTAAGAGGATGACTTCTTAGGACTTGAGGCCGGATTCCCCTGAAGGGTTAAAATTCCTAGGATGGATGATACCACGTTTCTTCTTTACGAGATCTCATATGTCACTCGCATATTTTTTCTCAAACATCTAGTTCCTTAGTTTCTGATGTAAGACTTGCAAAGTGCGTGCCAGAAACTCATGGTCGAATCAATCTGGCTTCTAGAGGGGGAGGATTTTACAGGACCTGAGGCGAACTTTTAGCTGTGAAAGAAATAACCACTGAGACAGTTAGAGCGCTTTAGGAGTTACTTTGTCTTTGAAACTCTATTTGATGGAGTCGTTTGCTTCCTGGTGATGTATCTTTTCTCAAGGTTTTTAATTCTTTCTTATTAAATGTTATATGTCAGGAGTCGTGTCACACAGCTATCCTTGAGCTTGCAGCACTTCGTACTTCGAAAAGATTTGAATACTTGACTGTGAATGGGCCATGTGTAAGAACCCTGATGACTGGTACTCAACCGTTCCTTGAGCCGCGAAAATATTGAAGGGGCTTAGGTATGTGACAATCCCTTGTCCGTTCAGATCGACGATGAAGATCAATCCTTCCCCACTATAAATACCCCCCTTCTTCAGTTGTCATTTTCACTTTTATGCTTTCAACGAACGTTCTACTCTAACCCTGGTGCTCTCTCACTCTCTTTCTGCTTCTGCTTCTTGTTGATCTTAGGTTGCTTTCTGCTTCTGCTTCCTTGTCTTCTACTTTCTTTATGTGTTTACAAGTGTCGGTGTTCGAGCTTTTCTTCATGTTTTGCTGGTAGATTCATCGCTTCGACTAAAAAGGTAAAGGATTTGGGATCCTTTTTAGTTTTTAAAAATTATCAGACCTTCATGCATCTTTGAGTTTTCCAGTGGTCAGGAAAATGACGGATAGAAGCAAACTCTCTGCCGCCACCATTAGCGGTCTGAAAAATGACGGACAGAAGCAAACTCTTTGATGCTATCATTAGCGGTCTGGAAAAGGCAAGGATCTTCTCAGGACCCAAGAATCAGGCGAAGATGGAAGGGACGCCTCTGAGCAAGCTCGGGTCAGAGGGCCAAATAAAGCGGACTGGTTCATCTCGACAGTGAATAAGATGAACTTTCTGGCCTACAGGAGGGCTTTTGATATCCCTGATAGCGTACAGTTGAGGATACCATTTGGGAACAAGGTCCCGAGCGACCTAGCGCTAGAAAAAATAGCGTTTAATGAAGAGCACTTGCTACTGAGGGCCCATCTTCCCCTGCAGAATTACTTCGTCAGGCTCTTTGAAGCCTTCGAGATCCCTCCCTACCAGTTTACTCTGAACAGTTGGAGGATCCTGAGCTGGTTGTACGTGCTGAGTTTCTTTAAAGAGAGTCCCGTCCCAACTCCAGACGAAGTACTATCCCTGTATTTTCTTAGAAGGAATACCAACCAGTATCCCGGGTGATACTTACTCCAAGTTCGTGGAGAGGGTTTCAGTCCAGAGTGAAGGACACTCCTTCCTGTAACAAGGACTGGAAAGATCGTTGGTTCATCGTCAACGAAGATTATATCGAGCCTTCTTCTTGTTCCCTTCCTCCCTCCTTCCAGAAGTCCGGTATGTATGCGATAGATACCTTTACTCTTTATTGGGTAGGGGCCATACTAACACTGATAAGTTCTCTATTATAGTTATAGGAAGGGACCAGACAGATATCTCGATGAGTGTCACAAACAAACTCCTAGGGTTTTCCATTATGGATGTGAAGCAACTACTGAATGCAAACAATTTGATGGCCTCAGGTTTGACATCTAATACGGTGTCCAGAAGCGAGCTCTCTAAAATGAGAGCTCAGGTGAATAAGTATACCTTTTTTACTCAAATCGCTTTACCTGACTTGTTCCTTCCCTTTTATTTTGACAGCTAACCATGTCTTTTTTGGTGTAGAGGCGGGGACCAAAAGGATACTAGTGGGCCCTCGAAGGAGGTTCAACAATGTCCTGAGGAGTATACTTACCAAGGGGGCCCTAAAAACTTTCAGGGTCGCTGACCTGAAGACAAAGACCCCAGGTGATAAAGAGAAGGGGCTGACAAAAGGGGACCCTAAGAAGATTCTCGAAAAAGAGGGAGGGAAGAAGATCGTCCTCCCTAAGAAGAAAGACATCTCCTATAAGGAGCCGAAGGAGGAACCAGAGAAGCGTCCTCAAAAAGTTAACCCTGTCTTGGCTAACGATAAGGGGAAAAGGCCCATTGATGAAAGCCTAGTTGAGGCAAGGAAAAAGAAGAAGAAAGTAGACCTTCTGTCTCGCCCAATTGACAGTTAGTCAAAGAGGATCCCAGATCATGTGAAGGGCGTAATAATCCCCCAGTTCCTGAGATAAAACATGCAAGAAGCCTTGGATCAGGGCCAAAAACAGTAAACAGAACCAAAGGGGTTTTGGGTAGCCCATCATTGGGTTCCGGGGATGGACAAGGGTGAGAAGAGCCGCCTCTTTTTGTGATAGAGAATTAGTTCCTAGATAATAAGGAAAGCACTGAGGATATAGATGAGATTTTTGTGGAGGATCTTCCCGAGAATAAAAGGGAGAATTTTGGGTATCTTCTTCTCTTGGCAAACTCTGCTCGGGAGGTAATCTCACCCAAGAGAGGTGAGGATATGGCGAAAGTGCCTTTGGAAGAGGCTCTCAACTGCCTGAGCATCCTCTCGCACCGAGTAAGTCTTTTTCTCCTTTGAGTCTTGGTAGTTTTTCTTTCTTTTGGAGATACTGACTACCCTTATGCCTTTTCTTGATCCAGAATACCTACATGCTGGACCTCTTCATTGATGACTTCAGGAATGCCCTTACTGTCAAGAAATAGGCATTCGATACCATGAAGAAGTTGGAGAAAAAAGCCTAGGATATGATCGCGATTATCCAAGAGAAGGCCGTTAGGGAGAGAAAGGAGCTGACGACCAGGATTTCTGCCCTGGAAGGGGAGAGGACTTAGTGGCTCAATAAAAAAGAAGACATGTAAGGGAAGCTATCGATCACTGAGACCCAATTTCAAGCCTTCAAGGCCGAGAGCGGCCTTATCGAACGGGCTAGGTGAAGGGTTATTGGTCAGTATAATAAGTTGAATGAACTATACCAGACTCTGAAGGAGGAGGATAATCGTCTAAAAGAGTAGTATTCAATGGTCTTGTCAGAGTTGGTAAGGTCGGATGACAGGACGAACTTCCTAGCAGAGGAGCTCCGGGTATTAGAGAAGATGCACAAGAAATTACAGCAGTCTTCTGAGGAGCAAAAGAAGAAATTAGAGGAGGTCCCAGCTCAACTTGTCAATTGGTATGATGAAAGAGTTGACGAGGACGTAGACCTGACAAGTCACCTTTTCTTCCAGGAGTACCCGAACTTGGATTTGTGCTGGTTATTCAACTAGCTGGGCCGCGATATCCCAGAAACTTCTGGGATCCGTCCTTCAGATGATGCCTCTATGGTTCAGGAGAGCGATATGGCTGCTAACAAAGAAAGACTGGGAAATGAAGATCGCTCTGTTGACACAACGAAAGGTCTTTCTGAGGCAACCATCAGGGGTACCGAATAACTAGCCCCTTAAGGTCTTTCAGTGAATCAGGAAGATGCTCTTTCTCTTTCTCGAGTTGTGCATAATGAAAAGATCCCTCCAGTAGGAGAGAGGAAAGAAAATCCTCAAACCTCTAGATGCATGATGAAGAAACCCTTCTTGCCCTCTGAGTAAAAAATATACCGGTGGAGATATCAGATTAATGGTGAACAAGGTCTCCCACCGAGTACTTTAAGACTTAAATATTTTTTGTAAAAATTTCTTTGATGTCCTACTTCTTAGGATTGATTCTTTTTTATACTCAGAATATTTTAACATACACATGTACTTTTTCATCTCTTTATTAATGAAAAGAAAGTTTGCTAATTTCTGTGTACTATCTAGGCCAATTTTTCTTCCTTACTTAACTGATTTCTAAAGAAGTTTTAATCATGGCTTGAACATAAATAAGCTAAGTGAGCATAGTTACTGACTATGCTTCGAGTGTGGCCATGAACATTTCGAATTTAGAAGTACATCTGGAAAGCTTTGGAGCTTGATTTCACCCGAGGCCCTAGGAGCAATCTGGACTAGGGTCGGGGGTCTTTGGATGTCTTCATTTGGAGAACTTTGAAGCCTAACTCCACGCGAGGCCCTAAGAGCAATCTCGACTAGGGTCAGGGGTCTTCAAGGGCTTAAAACCATTCTAAACACTGGGAGATAACCTGACCCGACCAGGGTTTACCATGACATAATTATAAATCAGGTATTAGACTCTCAAGATGCCTGACTCGAACAGTCGAACTGGGGACTTATGGCACTTAGGACGGACAGGATTTTTAATTCGACTAGTGTTAAGGGATTTTAAGGCCCACTAGGAGGGGATCTGATACAACCAGGGTTTACCACGCCTTAATCACAAATCAGGTCTTAGACTCTCAAGATGTCTGACTTGGACTAAGGATTTATTAGACCTGGGACGGACAAGAATTTTAATTCGACTAGTATTAAAGAATTTTAGGGTCCGTAACCAACTTTAACACTGGGAGGGGACCTGACATTACTAAGGTTTATCACGCCTTAATCACAAACCAAGTTTTAGACTCTCAGAATGCCTGACTTGGACTAAGGATTTATGGGACCTAGGACGGATAGAATTTTTAATTCGACTAGTATTAAGGGATTTTAGGGCCTGCAGTCAACCTTAATACTAAGAGGGGACCTGACACTACAAGGGTTTACCACGCTTGAATCATAAATCAGGTTTTAAACTCTTAGGATGCCTGACTTGGACTAAGGATTTATGGGATCTGAGATGAACAAGATTTTCAATTTAAATATTGTTAAAGAATTTTAGGGCCCGTGGCCAACCTTAACACTAAGAGGAGAATATTGAAGCAACAAAGACTTTAGAAGATGCTAAGAAAGATTCAAGCATTCTATTTTATTTACAAAAGAGAAAATACAAATAAATGTTACAAGTGGGCCAACCTGAGGAGAGGCTCTCTTAGGGGTAATCCTTTATCTGCATCCCCAATTTTCACATTTTATTTGAGACATTACCACATTAAGTCAGGCTAGCTTGTATATTTTGGGTCTGATTGCTCGAATCACTTAGTTAGGTCCTTTCCAATTAGTGCTCAGGGAACCTTCAAAAGCTACCCAAAAATCCCCCTGAGATGACTATGATGCTCCAATTAGTGCTCAGGCACTAGGACCGAATTCTAGAATCTCATCCCCCCTTCTTCGTTGGAGAACCCCCTTTTATATAGTGCCCTGGTGATGTGACTAGACATCAAAGAATAGGAATGATAAGACTCTAGTGCCTTTGGATAATGTGCAGCCTTATTCTATTAATGTTTCAGTTGACATTTCTGTAAATCTCAGGTCTGCCATCTTCATATTGTTTGAAAATAGATGGAGGATGGGATATGCAGCTCCTAGAACAGGGCATCTACCCCCATCATAGGACCTGTTGTGCCAGTGATCATTTTCATTTTTGATATCATGGGCGAGTGACTAAGGGTTCTCTGATTGAAGCTGCATGTATACTGGTGAAGGGGAGATATTTCCTTGAGGGGCTGCTGTAGTTGTAAGGCTGATCCTGTACTTTCTGGAGGATGGATGGGCTCATTCTGAGACAGACACAGATTTTTTGAGGGTTTCAACTATCAACTGCCTGAGGCCTCCAATCGCTGGTACTTGAAAGCTATGGCGTGCCTCTGAGTTCTGAGGATAAACCACCTAAGGGTCGTCAAATGCCCCCTGAGAGTGGGTGCGTTTTTGCCTGAGAGATCGACTCCCTGGGACCTAATGATCTATATATTTATAAAAAAGTTAATGGGAGTAAAGTGATATTCCTAGTTTTGAATGTGGATGACAAACTACTCATTGGGAATGATATAGTAATGTTATAATCAGTAAAGTTTTGACTATCAACTAATTTCCTTATGAAAGACTTAGGAGAAGTATCCAATATATTGGGCATAAAGATCTATTAAGATAGAGCTAATAAAATGATAGGATTCCCAGTCTACGTACATAGATAAAGTGCTAAAGAGATTTAGTAGGAAAAACTCTAAGAGAGGATACATATCAATGTGTCAAAAAGTTACTCTCTCTAAGAAAATGTCACTTAAAACAGAATTAAAGAGAGAATACATGAGTAAGATACCATATGCTTCGGTAATTTGTTTTATCATGTATGTTATGCTATGTACGAGGCCAGATACAGCTTATCCTCTAAATGTTACGAGTAATTATTAGGCTGATCTAGGTGAGGGTCACTGAAAAGCAGTAAAAACGATTCTAAAATACTTGAGAAAAACTAAAGAATTATTTTTACTATATGGAGGACATGACTTGATATTTGAAAGTTACACTAACTCAAGTTTTTAGTCAGATAAACATGATAGCAAATCTATCTCAGAATATATGTTCACATTAATTGGTGGAGCAATAAGTTAGAAAAGTTTTAAACAGAAAGTTACTGTAGATTCTACACTGAAGCTGAATATATGATAGCTTTAGAAGCTATAAAGGAGGGTGTTTACATAAAAAAGTTCATTACTGAACTTGGTGTGATTTTTACCATTATAGATATAATTTCAATGTATTATAATAACAATGGAGCTATAATACAGACCAAGGAACTTAGGTTTCATCAGACATATAAACATATATTGTAGAGATTTCACATTATTCAAGAGATTATAACTTGATGAAATATCCACATTGAGAGAGTACCCTCTAACCAGAACATTGCAGATTCATTCACCAAAACCTTATCTTAAAAGTTGTACGAAGAACATTTAAAAAAATGGACCTTTGTTATAGATGTGATTGGCTTTGAGTGCAAGTGGGAGATTGAAAAAGTTGTATACCGTAAAAGTCAATCATGATGTGATTAGTGATTGTAAATTCTATAAAAAACTCTTGTAAATCTTATGTTTAATGAAAATGAATATTTTTTATATTTATATTGTCTTTTATCATTGGTATATATATGTTTGATTTGCATATAATGATAAAGCCCACGGAATGTATATAATACACATTATTATGATGAGTTCATATTTATGAGACTATATATTGGTAGTATCATTCCTAAATATTCTTAATCATAGGACTATAAAGTGGAACCTTTATAGTGCCGGATAGACTAGTATACACTATCCTTACTATATGTGATAGAGGGTAATCTATCTTATAGACTACTTGTGTGAAGACACTAAATGAAGTGTATAAAAGTGCTCATTGAATGAGTATGAGTTCACTAAACAAACTCGCACGAATTGTCTAAATGCTACTTACACTTAATCGTTAATTGGACATTCGTTGTATCAATTGTATAAATAATCCTTAGACTTTACACCATCATGGTTACCTTATGAATGAATTGCCATACTTTGATACTACTAAGGACAAATCTAAATTTAGGCTTGTGATAGGTAGTTATTGGATGTAGTGAGACATTCATGGAGACATGTGAATGTTCGAGAAAGGATCTGTCAGCTTTAGTGCTTAATCATTATATGAAAATCAACAAAACATGCCAATCATACAATATCATTATCCTTAATTATATTACCTTAATCGAGAACTTATTTGGATATATTTAAATCATAAATTCTGTACTCATATCTACAATACTTTATAGATAGAGTTTTAATACATAATATATCACGGGACATTATTTTGTATTATTATAATAATTAATAAAATAAGGGACAACTGACAAGAATACAAAATAATAAAAAATATCATTTATAATTGATTGTAAATATTTTATAATTAATTATTAAATATATTTATAAAAAATAATATTCCTAACCTCGTGTGATAAGATTGGATTTAGGATATATGTTTAACAATTTAGTAAATGAGAAACTTGACTAGAGGTATACATACACTTGGAAATACCTATATTTCTTAACATTTACACATGGCAAACAGGTATACAATTGGGAATGCCTCCACCTTTTGACATTTACCCATGGAAGGCATGCAACAACTACAAACATTTATAAAAGGAAGAGATAAAGCGAAAAAGAATAAGAAGGAAGATCCAGAAACTTCTTAGGAATTAATTTTATCAAACTGCTTGATCTTGGCAATCTGTGTTTTGATCTGGTTGATTTTTGGATATAAGAAAAAGGACTCATCTATCTTAATTTTGAACGATTTGAATTTTCACCGGAGTTCTTGAGATCCCAGTATTTGAGCCTGAACAAAGGAAAAGAGTGTATTTTTTCTAGACAATTAATTTTCATAAAATGGCTCAATCTCTCTAATCTTTAATTTGATTGAGCTGAGATTTAGCATAATGATTGATGACATCGAGTTCTTCATTTTGGCTGGTTGGATCAAACATTGAAACCTTGTAACTCTTTTTATTTTGGTCCATAGATGGAAGCTTTGTTATGCTAAAGAATTTTTTTTTAAAAATTTTCTTATTTGTAATGAAAAAAATGAAAAATTATAATAATTGCATGATAAAAATAAAGTATGAATATTTTGGAGTAGATTTATTTATTATTTTAAAGTCCAACATTTTTCTGTAACAAATTAAAAAATTATGCCAAAGTCCTTGATTTCATGTTCACAAAAGGTATGCAGACACCTATTATGTAGTTTAGTATCTCCATTAAAAATTTCCATTTTTTTCCCATGTAATGTGAATTTTTTTCTTTCAACTACTATATTATTTAATCAGTTTTCAAATTTATAATAAGTAATTTAGCAAAACAAAAATAAAAATTCAGTCTTAAACAATCTATCATCAATCAAAATAAAACCCACAATCAAATTCAGACTTCTTTTTTTTAATCACCAATCTCAAAACAAAACCCACAATCAAATTCAGATTTCATTCTTTTTCTTTATTTTCTTCCATCTCTTCCCCCGCTTTGAATGCCAAAAACGCTAGACTCCGCTCTTCCTTCAATGCCCAAATCATTAAATAAACCAAATTCGCACATGCCTTTACACTAGTCGCATCAAGAGATAACCTGGTTTCTGAGTTAACCCATTTGAGTGACACGAGAAGTACGGATTCCTTTGGGTCAGGATTTTGGGTTGCGAGTGGAGGGAAGGCAAATAGGTCGAGAAAGACTGGAGTGCAGAGAAATGTGAAAGCAGCGTCTGTTAAGCCTATTTGATAAATGCCTAAGAGTGGTAAGATCGACGGTCACGTTCTGAATTAGAAATAAATTATTCTAAATTAGACAAAAAATGACAATCTGTACGTCTAGCGAAGAGGAATTTTGGCATTGGAATTAGTGAAAAAAAAAAACATATTCAAAGGACGTCATCCAAATATATCTTCAATGGTTAGTGGAATTCATACTCGTGCATCTTGTAATATTAGTTTTCATGTGACAACCATGCCATATCTTTGTACACACCAAAAAGAAAGGTTTTTAACGATAACAAAAATATAACATGTCAGTTGCTAAACATATATTTTAATTTGTCGCTACATTATATTTTTTTTTTCGATTTAACTCTTTTAGTGTTTCAATAAAAGCTCGATTTAAACTTAAGATCGATACAAACGCTTTTCAGTAACCTTATGATCAGATTATCTATGGAGGTTTCATTAAAAAATAATCATTAAAAATTTTGACAATAATATTTAATAGTTATCGTCAAAATTTTTAATGACGATACAAAATATAATCACTAAAAGTACAAAATGATGTCGTTGAAGATAATATTATTATCAAAATATGCTACAGTAACAGCAAATTTTTGTCACTAAAACAGTCAATGGCATGGTTAAATCAATTTTTGATGATGACTCAAAAGATTTCTTTGGCGATGACACACTATTGTCGCCAAAACATTGTATTCCTACTTTTTTAATTAATATTTCTAGCCCTTAATTGATAATATAATTAATTTTTATATAAATTTAATTTATTAATTTTAATAATATTTAGATAAATTAATAAAAACTCAAAAATTAATTAATAAAAAACACTAAGCTAGAATTAAAAAAATAAGGGAATAATTCAATCATTACAATATCTTAATATACTTTGAATATAGTCAAATTAATAATTATTAATTTGAATATCTGAATAAGTGAATCATTACAGTTATTTAGTAGCAAAAAAAATATAAATACAACTGACAAAGCGCAAGAGACATTAAATAAAATATTTTGAATCCATTAACAGTTGATGACAATTTGATTTCAGATTTCTCTCATTCGGCTTTCTTCTTTCAGCAAATCCTTCATTGTTTTCTATAATTAGACCTATCAAATGGATCGGGTCGACTCGGTTCGGCTCGATCCACTGCGAATCGACACTTAAACGGATTGAGTTGAGCCGGCCCATTTATTATGCAGATCAATATTTTACTGGTCCTAACCCGACCCGCGAATTAACGAGCCTAAACAAACCGGTCCGCAGACCGACTTTAAAAATTTTTAATTTAAAAAAATATATAAAATACACTAATTACTAGTAAATACAATATGTTA
>JAVXUL010000016.1:8184651-8196935 GCA_035590515.1 Trichilia minutiflora | reverse complement strand
TCATGATTCCTCTTGGTTTTCATGCTTAGGAACTTAGGGTTTTGAATGAAAAACTTACATTTCAAGCATGATTTAGGCCATATAACCTTCAAGTATTCCTTTAGTCCTAACTTATTTCATATGCCTATAGGGTGTATATATGATAATCGTTGTAAGTTTTTGAGGTACATTCTAATACTCAAAATATAACCTGAAAACCTGTAAAGTATCCTGATATCTAAAATTAATTATCTCAACTTAATCCAAACTCATTCATATAAAATCTTTTTTCAAAACATATCAAAATTTTTTCAAATGTACTTCAAAAATATAAATTATCAACAAAATCATCTCATCCACAACTCAAGGAAATACGTATCAAAGCTTGTCTAAAATACCTCTAGAATATAAATCATCAAACATTTCAATTTTTATATAAAACATATATAATCAAAAAATCATATAAATCTATTTCCAAATTAAAATAAAAGCATAAATCACATGTTTATTAATATATATAACCAAAGAAATTCTAGCGGACTCAAACATCTCTATAGTGAGTCGAGGGAAATGATTATATTTGAATGGATGCAAAGCATCTAAAATGCTACCACTTCTATCTCTCAATCGTACTCTTCATTTTCTGAAACTAAAGAGTGAGGGAGTAAGTATATAAAAATATACTCATGAGTAAATTAATATAAAAAATAATTATTTAAAAACATATATGTATATGTATGTATGTATAGCATTTTATTATTAAAACATGATAAAATATGCAAAATTAAGTAAGACATAGAAACATTAAAGTATTTTAAAATCTTAGGTTGTTTTATTCGAAAATCATTGGGTTTACTTTTTTACCCGATGATTACCATAACATTCAGAGACTGTCAATGAATTTTTTATATATGTAAAAACCAATAATCATTTACTAAAATATTTTTTATATGAAAAGTAGTAATATATATGAAATTTTATTTACAAAGCATTGCACTTCACTAATGTTAGATCGAGTAGATATATCATATAGTGGTACCTGTGACTATCCTCAACATTCTTTATCTGGTATACTAACTCCATATTACATAGATTCCACCAACCTCCTTTATACCTGTCCTACTAGAATGATTTAACTCATCTAGACAACTTCTATATAGGTTTGACCATAGGCTATATACCTATAACTATAATCATCATACAATCTTAATGCACTGATCATATCACCGTATATATCAACTTGACAATAAATAATCATAAAATCAATTAATAATCATATGCTTTATAGTTATCAGAAAAATCTCAACTATAAACCTAGTTGGCAGAATCCAAGAGGGGGGTGAATTGGATTTTGAAACTTTTTTGTTTAATTTTAAAATTCTTGTAAAAAAAATATGTTAATACAATAATAAGGATAAAATAAACACAGAAAGAGTATCAAGAGAGAGAAAAAAAATTGCACAGACTATTTTTATAGTGGTTTGACTATAAATCTACGTCCACTCTTCTCGGTAGAATTCACTCATATCGAGGATCACTAACTCTTCGTTTTTACAGATCAAGAGAAACCTAATTACAACTCTTTCTTAACGATGAAGGGCAATCAATAAATACAACTTCTTGATTCGGGTGAAGTGCAACTCAACACAAATCTTTCTTTAGAACCGGTGAAGAAAAACCCATTATGTATATAAAATATCAAAGAAAACAAATAATCTCTCAAAAGAGTGCATATGCAACAAGCTCTAAGTTTTCTTATACTAAAATTTATTGTAGATGATGATCAAATAAGAATATGTTGTTTTTGCAAAAGAATGTTTTTCAATTGTGTGCTCTAAGTTTTTTTTTCAACAACGTTCTATTCTTCAAACTTGACTGTATTTATATATGAAATAAATAGCTTCAACAGCTCTCTGAGTTCTTTTTTAATGACGACATTTAATACTCTGAACTAGCCGTTATAGTGTACTGACAGGACATGTACAATACCTTATATTTAATGTATCAATACTTTGCTAAAATTTTTCTAAACTTTTTCCATGTATCAATACTCCACTATTCATATATTGATACTTTGCTGAAGATATCGCTGGAGCAGTTTCATGTATCGATACCTTATTGTTCATGTATCAATATTTGTTTACGCAAGAGATTGTGGTTCTGTCTCTGTATCGATATTTTCCTTTATCGATACTTTATTTTCTTGACAGTTCATGTATCGATACTTCATTTTTTATGTATTGATACTTCTTCAGTTTTCGCACTTCCTCGACTCTCTTTGCATATGAGTATCAATATTCACTATTCTTTTCAATCATGTATCAATATTGTGTTGGCATGTATTGATATATTGCTTTGAAATAAGAATATGTGAATAGTCTCATACATTGCTTTGTCCTGTATATCGATACTTGTTGTCCAACGTATAGACTTTGTCTTTAAGTATCGATACTTCACCCAAAATTCTTACAATTTAAGCCTTTCTCTGCACAGAAGACTGTAAGTGTAATATGACCATTTTGAATTAATTTTGCTAAGAAATTAAACATTACAAAATGTACACAATCAACTTATTTTCACAAAGTTTCATCCAAGTTATCAATTTTGTTTAATACACAATTTCATCATCAAAAACATAATATATTCTATACCAATATCATTATAAAATCAAATGATCATTTGTAATTCATCATCATAAATAAATCATTTGACAAAATATATTTATAACTGAGAAAATACAAATCATCAATCATGTTATCTATCCAAATACTTGGCTTGTAAGGCCTTATATAGACTTTACATAATCCATATGCCATTTTTAATTATTAAAACCTAAAAACATACAAAACAATATATATTTTATAAAGAAATTAACTTATTTAAAACATTTTAAGAATAATAAAACATATAAAAGTTTACTCATATTTTGAAAAGGTAAGCACTCTCTATAATCTCCATGTTACGTGGGTTCATCTCTTGTATTATCAATACCTATTACATCAATATCAATGACTATATTAATTTTTATTATTAATTTGGGTTTCTTAATCGACACTTAACCTTTGAAACTTAATCCAATTTTTGGCTATTTAACTGATTTTCGTCAATAAAATTCCGTGACCACATCATATAATAACATTTATCCATTAATTCAAATCCAATTTAGTTTCTAATTTACTATCTAATATAATTTTCATAAATCAAATTCCAATTTCTTATAATTTTATCTCAATTTATGTTACTCTAACTCCTAAATAATATATTCTAACGTAAATTATCAAAATTGAATCTAAATTTTAAAATTTTTGAATTAACCAATAAACCTTAATTTTTAAATTCATTAAAACATTAAATTAATACTTGAAATAAGTTAAAAACTTTACCAATGAGTTGATTTAGACTTTAGAAAACTTTAATAGTTATTGATGGCAGAAAACCCTC
Organism: Trichilia minutiflora; assembly: GCA_035590515.1. Taxonomy (NCBI): domain Eukaryota; kingdom Viridiplantae; phylum Streptophyta; class Magnoliopsida; order Sapindales; family Meliaceae; genus Trichilia; species Trichilia minutiflora. The sequence goes on along the minus strand of JAVXUL010000016.1, from coordinate 8,193,515 downwards.
AAATGACAAAAGCCTTAGCTTTCCTCTCGTTTTGATTTCTTACTCCAAGTAGAGAAATGAAGTTTGTAGAATATAGAGACGTTGAGTTCTTGTGATTTTAAGTAAAAAATTAGAATTTAAATGGTAGGATTTAGAAAAATGGGAGGGAGAGAAGGAATTGCAAAGAACTAAAAGAAGAGAAACTTAGAGAGAGAGAGAGAGAGAGAGGGGAGAGGGGAAGAAGAAAGAGAAATGAATCAATCCTTATTTGTTTAGCCCTATTTATAATACCATATTTAATTACAAAATATAAACAGATTTACATGTGAATGAGAGGGAAGAAAATGGTGGAATATGGACGTATTCTCCTAAAAAGTAGTTATACCTTTATTCACGATATAACAATAATAAGTTATAATTATAATTTAAAAATTAAAAATTAAAAATTATAGTACAAAAATTAGAAAATATAACTAAAAATTTGTTACATACATAAAAAAATTGGGTGAGTGGTGTCATTAAGCATTTGCATGCTAGGTTAGGGATGAGAAAAATACCTGAATTCGGCCCATACAGAAAAATTAAATAAAATTATTTGGATTTTAAAATATTCGTACCGTACACTATAAAAAAAAATACGGATATAGTATACAATTTTTTGACCCACACCCGAATCTTGGTCGAATCCAATTTTCATGAAATCCGTATTTGACCTGCACGGATCTACATTATAAAAGTAGAGTAAACCCTGCACCTCTGTTACTTCTCTGCAGCTCTTCTTCCCGAAGCCTCTTTCTCTTACAAACAACAAATTATTCCGTTCTCATTTTCTCCCCAAATCAAAACTCCTCTAAAATAAACATTTGAGTACCTTTGGATTGAAATAGAATTAAAACAAAACAACCACCCAAGCTTCATTGTCGAAATCTTGGAGGTCAAGCTCTTCAGGTTTTGACGAATGACTCGTCTTCTAGTGGACAACAGAGCTCCGATTGAAGAAATCGAAGTTGTCCCGAGTTCGTTGTCTTCTTTTTGTGTTTCCAGTTTCGATTCTTCGCAACTGTGCTTTCGTTTTGAGATACATTAAGTCATTTCAACCATATGATGACCTTTATCTGATTAATATTGTATGATATTTGAGAAATATGTTTGGTTTTTTCATTTCATGCGACATCTTGAATTGGATTTAAATGAGTTCTGTTGGAACGTGAAACTAACGTTTTATTTGGGGTTTTCAGTTTTGAAAAATAATTTTACGTTTTGATGCTTAGTGGCTAATTGATGGATGATTCTGACGGAGAAGGGTTGGCATTCCAGTAGGTTCTCATGAAAAAGGTGGGAAATCAAATTGCTTTGTTGAAGTTGTAGACCTGAAATCCGAATTTTTTTCGGATATCTGAACTCAGCCAGATGAATAGAGGCCGGATTTAAAAGTTTACACCGCATATCAACCGAATAAATAACTGAATCTGGAGCTTCACTTTTTCTTTCAAATCCGGATCGGGATCAACCAATAATCGGCGTGGGTCTGGATCCTATACAGCCCTAAAATTCTTGGGAATTTTCGGAAGCAATCAACATCCAACCACAAGCTATAAAATACATTTCTATTTTATATTAGATACTCATATCATATTTGCTAAATCGATAATGTAAGATGTGTCAACGAAATGAACAGATGGACATCTGAGTTTGTATTTAATATTTTAAGATAGTATACGAATACGAATATCAAAACTTTAGTTAACAACGCTGTCCTAACAAAAAGGTAAACAACTTTACAATCGAAAAGAAATCACAAGAGATTCAAAATTCAAAACAAACAAAGAGAAAACCGTGATCTTGTGTGGTTGTCTGTAAGAAACGAGAATCTTCTTTCTTCCAATACTAATGAGAACGTATGCAATGCATACAGCGTTAGAGCACACGAACGCGAACTTTTGACGATAAAATTAAGTATACGTTTTGAAATAGTTCACACGAGTATATAAAAAATGAAAACCCAGCGCTAGTTAGGTAGGGTAACATGTTAAAAAGAGAAGAACGAAAATAACACTACCACCTGTTGCAAACATCGTTCATAACTGATTAGACACCAGAAAAGAGATGGGGTTGCGTTAATTAATTATGGGATAATTCAGAATTGGATACATCAGAGCTGACCTGTCTCTCTTATGATAGAGCAACAATAGGTTTCGAAGTATGTTATTTATGACTAGTGGGCCAAGTGATACTGTACATACCTTCCTACCAAGGTGACGGATAGTCGACAGACACTGAGGCGGAGTTAGTAGTTACACAATCCCAAATAGCTACATGTTGTAGTGGATAATTACTCTCCACTATCCCTGGCAACAAATGAGATGATGTACACTTCTGCGTTCGTATATACTTCCATCATATTTTGCATTGACATTGTCGGTACAGACATTATTGTTGACGTGTATTTTAAAATTTGGCAAAACAGGAGATAATCTTCTATAATGAATGATTAAAAAGAAAACAAAAACAGAGCTAATCTTGTAATATTTCATTCAATGGTATACAGCTGCCTTAGCAATTCAAGAGTTGGAATTACAGTGTCGATAAAAATATAGAGTATACAAACAATTACAGCCCCGAAATGGCAGTTGTTGTTACAATAACATGAATAAAAAGTTCTGTTACTCGATAACATTAATGTTGATCTTCGGGTCATTATCATCATTGCATGCAAATTATGACCCCCCAAAGCTTTTTCAATCTTCTAACTATTTTACCGACTCTCCTGGCAATGAAAGTTGGGAGTAAAAATGCAGGTGGTGGAGCATTTGCTCTCACAGGAACAATATCTGAACCAGGATGTTGTGCTTCATCGCTACTACGATTACTGCTACTCCTTCGAAGATAGAAGCTTCTGCTACTAACATCTCCTAATAACTCTGATTTCTCCAAACCTACTCAACCAAAACCAAAAATTCATCAGAGATATGTAAATAAATAATAGCCCAACACAAGACACGTGTTAGAAATACTTCTGCTCAATAATTGTTTTTAAAACCGTCTATAACAAGGTATTTCTTAAGTATCCCGCACACTTGTCTTCCCCTTTAAAAAAAAAAAGGTAAAATAAAATCTCAACCTCTTGTTTCGCCCCTAAAACATTCTTTCTCTATATGTCAGTCAAAACTCAAAAACTACGAAATAAAAGAGTGTTCTTTGCTATTGTCGAAAGCACTAGCAAACAAGTAAAATTACAAACCAAAAACCCAATTGAATCATTATCCAGTCTACTGAAATCAAACTGAAACTAAGCAAAGAAACTGAATGAATTTATTGTTGTAGTAACTTACTCTGAAGGCTGAAATAGGATTGATGCAACTCAAATGATGAAGTGGAGTCTTGATCAAGCTTAGGCGTCCTCCCTTCTTCATTGTATTTATCTACAACAAGCTTAATTGTTTCATCTACTCTAGATCCCAATTTAACCATAGCCCTGATTGGACCGGGACTTCCTTCAACTGTCACATTAACCACCACTTTTGCATCCCTCCTATATCCCTGCATATCCATAATTTTACAACCAATTAAGAAATTAGACAAATATTCTTAGATCACGTAAGGATTATAAATTCAAATTCCAGGAGACAGATTGTAGTTGGGTTTGCCAAAATCTCAACAAGGCCACGTTTTTATTGTTTTCCATTACCTTTTTGGAGCAAAACCCAGATTTTTAAAGAACAAATTGAATACCAAAACTGAAAATTTGATGAGTTGACAATGTTAATGTTTACCTCAAGACTGCTCTGAGGATAAAAAGCCATTAGAGAAGGAGACGATGAAAAAACATCAGTACAAGTCTTTGGCCCGAACAACACTCCCTCTGTTTCATATCCAAAACTCTTTGGCTTATGATTCTCTCCATCTCCGTCTGCATCACCGTCACCAACACCAACACCAACACCATTCCAAAGACTCGGCTCTGAAGAGCATCGTTTTAACATCTTAATTGGCTTGGACTGCTTTGACAGCCCATGCCGCATTCGTGACGGCGAAGGATGAGGAAGTTTCGATTTCCGTCCGCTGTTTGCCGTCGTCCATCTCCCTAGATGACCTCCTGGCATGTGAGGAGGGGGGGTTTGGGGTTTTGTTTCTCGTTTGATTATGTCGTAGTTTCTTAAAGAATTTGAGTTTTCGTTGATTTGAAAAAGAATAAAAAAATGAAAAATAAATGAAAAACTGAAAATCAATTGGCAGTTGGAAAGGTGGTTGATTGATTGTTTGGAATGGAAGTTAAGAAAGGATGAAGTGGTTGTAAGCAGTTATCAAAATTAAGATTTTAATTAAAATCGTTTTTATTTTAAAAAATCGGACCACAAAATTAAAACATAAGAGTAGAATATAAAAACAAAATTTTTAATAATATATAAATAATAAAATATTTAAAATATTTTTATAAATTAATAAAATAAATTAATAAAATAAATTAAAAATAATTAAATTTTTTTATTATTTTATTATTTTTGATTTTAATTAAAATTAAAATCGTTTTTTTATTAAAAATATTAAAAACGTTGATTTTATTGTATAAAATTGCGGCTTTGATAAGAATGATTGTAAAAAAAAAAATACTGATTCTATTTTATTCTGTTTTCAAAGATAGTTTCTTTTCATAACTATTTTTTAAAATTTTATTTATTATAGGAAAGTTCAGCCAACAGTGAAATCAGACATATGTGTGGGTCCTATCTTGATAAATATCATGCAAATGTCCGCGTGTCACGTGCCCATTTGATAACGGTAACTCAGGTAATCATCCTTTTTTGAAATAACCGAAATACCCTTCTTTATGACGTGATTACTCTGTTATCGTGATGGATATTTATGCCAATTTAATTTAAGGATCTATGGATAGAAATATACAACAATACAAACTATGTTCCATGTTTATGAAAATATTGAAATATAGTAAACTTCAATGCTATTCTCCTACATTTGAATATTTGCTTGCAATATTGTCGGCTTAAAAAATATATATAAAAAAAAAAGAAAAGACGATGGCCTTTTCTAAAAATTTTTTTCCTTTTAAAACAGTTTGATTTAAGTGAAGTTTAATCTTTATTTCTTTCCCTCTTCTATTTTCACAAAATTTAAATTCAACTCAAATTGAGTTTAAAAAAAATTCTTCAAAATTAGTATATATCTATTTTTTGCTTTCATGATTATAAAATAAATTATTTTTAAAAATAAAATTAATTAATTAATATTTAATTTTTTTTCTTTTAATAATGGTGAAGACTGAAGATAGAAATTTTGCCCATCATGGGTTGATTTTGATTGATCCCTTATTTTCGAAGTAAATTAAACAATAAACCCCAACCAAATTACCCGAGTTACCTTTAGAAACCGATCCATTTCTTTGCTTCAACTCTCAAACATGGAAATTACTTTTTTCTTTTTAAAAATTGTCCACGGAATTGATATTTTCTTTTTTAAAAAAAATCAAAGCTTTTCAAATAATAAAATCCAATCATTGCCATAATCAATTCATTTTCCTTTCAAGGTGTAGACCTTGTTGATATGACTTGGAATAAAACAAAATTATAATAAGATGTGTACAATTTTTAACTATTTTTCCTTAATATGAAAGTCATTCTCAAACTTATTTCACAAGCCCAATAACATAGCTTATTTATAAGTTTATACAAGTGCAAGCCTCGTCTAATTACAATTTGATCCCAACTAATGCCAACATTCCCTGCAGCAAGCTTTATATATAGGAACGAAATTTGACCATATATGGTTTAGCCGTTTGCCAATAATATGACTCCACATCTATGTTCGAAAAAAAGTGTACGCTCCAATTAGTAGTGCAGTAGTTTTTGAGTTATAAATACTATTGATATAAGAAATTGATGTCGTTCTTAACTTCGAATATTAGTTGATTTTCTCTTTTCGATCCTTGATCTGGAACTACAAAACATCGAATACCTCAAGGGTAAAATCAATTTTCTGACAAAAATCCTCTGATACTTAAGTCAGAAAGGGTTTTACTTAGTGTGTGAGAGAATTATGTATGTGAGTATCAAAGTATAGAACGTTCTATCTCTGAAAAATGATACAGAATATCACCGAGAAGTGTGTGTGAATCTCTTGGAATGAGTTAGAATATGAGAATGTACCTCCTTTGATTTCTGAATTCTGTATATTAGAAGCCTAGGAATTCGTACCTTTGGACACGTATTGTTACATGACTGACGTGCCCAGGACAATCTACTGCAAAAGTCAGGGGGTGTGAAAAACTGTGGTACTGTTCCTGCCACGTCAATCCCGAGAATGATATCCCCTAGTTCTCAGGAGGCCCTTATACAGCGGGCTATAACTCTGATGACACCAGAATGTAGTGTCGTGGAGACCTGTATACCCCGAGTGTTTGCGAGTCCCTACCCTTTTATAAAGGACGTATTAGTCCGACCCTTAGAGCCTGGGTTCAGAAGTCCGTCGTTGAAGACCTTTTGTCCGAATGCGAATCAATCGAAAATAATTCAAAGGAGACTTTCTGACCAGTTCCCTTGGGTAGAGTACCCGAGGCGGTCTCCATTATTTTTTATGTGGTGTAGACGGCTTCTCGGGACGGCGTCGTATCAAAGGGTCCATTAGGAGAACTTATGCTTATATGATGGGCCTGGATAAGGACTTGAAAATGGGCTTGGACCCGTGGATTGGACCTCGACAAAATACCCCAACACTAAACCCCCCAGTTTTTAATTAAATGAGGCTTTAATTAAAAACTGTTCAATTTTTGCTCAGCTAGCATGGGCTGCCATTACGTTTCGATTTCCTTCTTCGGGAATACAACCGTCACTACATGTGTCATCACCCCATTGATAAATCAGCCTGAAAGGTCGCGATACTCGGGCCGTCATAATTAACCGTCAGGGTGGGTCCCGTTTCATTTAAATTTTGAAAAGAAACTGACCCTTGACGTTCTGTATTCAGGTGATATGACATTTCCCTGTTCATTGGATCAGGATCAACGGTCGGGGTTTCTTTTGTTTGCTTATAAATACCTCTTCTCTCTCTGACGAACATATTTGTCCCTTTCTATCTTCACTCGTAAGCAAAAGCACCCCAGCAAAGGCACTCCGAGTATTTCCTTCCTTCTCAGAAGCTCTCAGCAGTTCTCAGCACTCTCAGCCTTCCTTCTCTCCGTATAAATTCGCAGTACATCACATTCGGTAAGTTTCTTCTCATTTTTCTTCATTTTTCTTCAGATTTATAGCTATATTTTTCTGTACTTACGAATGAAATATTGTGGATGCTTGTTTAGGTGAAATAGGAAACTGTAGATTGGGGGGTCTGCTAGGGACCGAGTAGAAAGATTTCATAGGGTTGTCTATGATGCCTAAACAGCCGTCTGACTTCTTTTTACCCCTTGTTTTTATGAGCAGAAATGGCATCCGTTTCTAGTTCTTTGATCCAACTCGAGACTGTTGAAGGGGGAGACAATGTAGGAGTGGGCTTGGAGTTAATGGCCAGCCCCGAGCCCATTTCAGAGGTTCAGTCTCCCTACGAACAGGATTGCTTCACTTTCACAGTCCTGGAAACCAACTTGGAGGCCTACACGACCCTTTTTGACATTTTCAAGGACATATACCTCCAAGTCCCCGAGGTTAGTGAGATGCCCAACCATCCTCCTGAGGGCGAAGTGGCCTTCAACGAGGAGTTGTTCAACTTAGGGGTCAGGTTGCCTTTGCAATCGTATTTTTGCATACTCTTGGCCCACATGAGAATAGCCCCCTATGAGCTGAATCTGAACAGCTGGAGGACGCTGGTGGGGTTGTATGTACTGTGGGGGCAGATATCCAACTCCTCGTCCGTCATAGAGGAGATAGAGCAAATGTTTGTGCTAAAAAAAAATCGAGTGGGTGTACCTCCAAGTTAGGCCTCGGAAGCCCAACCCGATTAAGGGGAACCCCACAAGAAATAAAGACTGGAAGAGCAAGTGGTGTTTGTGGGGAAAATTGGAACTTTGAACCAGACCTCCTCGTTTCGAGCGTATTTTGTGAACCTTTATTTTGGTCGAGAGAGTCAAAGTCGAGCTCTCACAGCTTAGAAATCATAAGATAGGCTAGAGACCAGTCCTTGAATCATAAATGGCTGCTTTCTAACTCGAGTTTCTCACCTCAGGCTTAGTGAAGACATGCCCAAATAGGGACTTCGTGTTCCTAACGAGAAAAAATTTTGCCTAGAGTACAGCTCCTCCCTGAACGCCTAAGTCTATAATATGTATATATATTTATACTGTGAATGTTACTGACTTGCCGTTTGTTGTTTTGCAGAAACCACTATGTCTTCTAGGAAGCCTTCTGCTCTGTCCTCTCTGAGTAAGATGGTCAAGAAGAAACCAATCGAGGCCTCCACCGACACTGCCTCGAAGTAAACTCCCCCTTCTGGAAAGCAACAGGGTCGAAGGGAGATGATCGTACGGGGGAGGAGTCAGGGGCCCTAGGACTCGAACTCCGAGTCCGTGTCTATCGTTGTCCTGGACAAGGGCAAGGGCAAGGGTATTATGGTGGAGAGGCCACCATCGAGTAAGGGTCAGAAGAGGGCCCAGGATGACCCCTCGATTTGCTCCCGCAGCCAAACAAATAAGAATCGGGGGATCGAAACCCCCAAAAGCCGATGCGGGCAGCTTTTTCGGGACAAGCAAGATTCTTGAGCTAATGGTGGGAGACATTCCCGAACAGAAGCACAAGCATTTTGTCCATTTGCTCAATTTGATAAACGACAACAGGCGACACGTGTCCCTGCTCGTCGTCGATAAGTTGGACAAAACAGGGGATGTCGAGGCCATGGACTTCATATACAAGTGGGGTCTAAAGGTGAGTGGAACACTTAGATTT
>JAVXUL010000016.1:8166036-8184551 GCA_035590515.1 Trichilia minutiflora | reverse complement strand
ATTATGAGTAGTTGGATAATGTATGTCATAAAATGTGTTGCATATGTTTCGATCTTACTAATTGATTTTAGAAATTACATCGAAATATGGTTCAAGCGAATTGACAATTAGGCTATAAAGAATTACTATGCATCTATTGATTGTATTTATTCAATGTTTTAAATTCTTAATAATTTTTTTTAATTTTTATCCATTTTTTATTTTTTAAATTATAATTATTTATTTTTAAATTAATTAAAAGGGTTGGGTTAGGGTTGAGATTTTTAGGCCATTTATTAAACGGGCTAGCCCGGCCCGGCCCGTTTAAAATGTCAATCCGTAATGGCCCGGCCCGACCCGTTTGACAGCTTTACGTACACCAATGCCTTTGTTTTTACACCAAAAATTTTTATGCATCCACTTAAGCTTTTAGCACATGTCAACTCAATTATTTGATAAATATATAATTAAACTAATATTGATTAATTAATATATTTTATTCAAAATAGTTATCCTATAATATTTTTTTTGTATACGTAAAAAATCCTAATCTATCTAACTCCAAGCGTGAGACACCCGTCATATAGGAGGGACAGTTAGATAAAACACACGGTTACATTATACTCTTACAAAGAATGTACTCGTAGAGGCTCAAATACAAGACAAACACAAAGGGAGGAGTCACTTATATGCTGAAACCACCATACTACACCTATTAAATGCACCTTATAATACTTACATAATATATATTTTATATTAGCACAAAACTACATGTTAAATGAAATAATACTTCGACTTCGTCACAGGTCTTATTAGGAATGTAATGAATTTTTCTAAAAGTCCTAGGAAATAAGTACTATAAAACTTAATGGTTTTCTTCTTGTCACTCTCAAATGAGATCTAGATGTGAGCAGTATTTTATAATATTATTAACAGATATAATGTTAATTTTTTTCAAGAGACATTATTTTTAAGATTATTTCTAAGCATTTTTTAGGATATTAATATATTTGAATTCTATTGAAATGTTAAAAGGTTAGAAAAACAATAATTAGAGTGTAATTTTTGTGTATATTATTAGGTTTTTGTATGTAATATACTATTTTAAAACTTTCTTTACAACAAGTCAAATTTTGCTAATATTTATTATGTACTAATGATTTCTATTTGCCTATTTTGATAACCTTTAATTATTTTTCATTATTTTATTATATAATTACTTTTATTTTAATTAACTTTAATACTTTTATTTTAAAAACAAAAAGTATTGGGACTAATAAATTATATAACTCATTCTAAATTTTTAGGATTTGTAGGGTACAAGCATAAATACATTATTGGGATGTCGATTGAGGCATGAAGTAAATAGAAATATGTTAGAGGTATTTTGATAATTTCGACATGGTTACTATAATAATATCAAAATTTATACTAATTGGTACTGATTGAAAGCTTGTAATATTTAAGGTACCATGACATAAACGACGTTTGAATTGATTAAGTATTAGAGAAGTTATAACTTTTTTGGTTAAATATGTAAAATCGCAAACCTATTTCAAAGCAATGCACCTGTAATAGTATTGTTTTCAATATGTTTGAGATCGATAGGAAGCTCACAATGTATAGAGTCCAATGACGTAAATGACACTCAATTTAGATAAGAAACAATGGAGTTATGACATTTTTTGTAAAAAAAATCGGGTGAAAAACAATAAAAAACGGATGAAAACGAAAATCCATGATGTAAAGGACTTCGCAAGGGGGCTAAAAATCTTAAAAATGAATCGAGGGGTGAGAAACAAAGCCTGCTATGAAGATGGATAACAAAATAGAGATTGGAACGTGAAACGGGATGAGAAATAATAATTTTGCTCCCAAAATAGCAATTTTATCCCAATATAATAATTTCACCCCATATGATCTATAAAATGATAATTTATCCATGGACTCTATAAATATGACTTGTAGGATGTATTTTGTAGGGGAGAGGAGAGAGAAAGAGGAGGAGAGGGAGAGAGAAAAAGTATTTCAATCATAATTTCGCCCATACAGTCGAATTAATGCATCGTTTATGCTATTGGACCTGTGTCAATGAGAAAATCAGATTGTGGTTATAGAATACTGGAAAAGTTACTAGAACAGTACCTAGAGCTCTATTGTAACTATGATAAAATCTTAATTTTCTCCATAATCCAATATTAAAAATCAAAATTTTTACATTGTAAAGGCCAAATAAACTCTTGATAACTAGTTTCTCATTATGAAACCTTTTTTTTCATGAATTTAAGTGAATGATATGGATTAGTTTCATACTTTGATTAATCTTAGTTGTTTGACTTGAATTTTTTATTGTAAGTAATAAAATTAACTTGTTAGTATGAATTTATGATATTGAGTGTTTGTAATATGAGGTATATTAGGTTTAAAATTTAGAAAGATTTGGTTTAGAAATATTTGATATGTCAAGTATTTGATAAAATATCAAGTGATTAGAGGTGTTGATATATTATGAATTTAATGATTAAAAATATTACCATGAAAAATGCAATGCATAATGGGATGAATGAATTATAAAATTATATAATGAAATGTATAAAATTACATAAAAGATAAGAAGGCACCTAGCTCACATACCAACTATTCGATAAAATATCTAAATGATATGTTGATTGATGTATTAATAATAAATGGTTTGAGATATTTTGTGGCATGAGTTGTGGGGTTCACGGTTCACTATTTTGATATATATATGTATGATTAAGGCCAAGAGGTCAACGATGTTTTTTGGCATTTGAAATTTGATTTATATTATTATAAAATGATTATAGAGCTAGATATTTCGTAGTTATATGTATCTATTGTTAGGTTTATATCTAAACCGCTTTATATGATTGAGCTTTAAAGTAGAAAATGTGTATAAATTAGTCGTATAGAGTAGTATCATTTTGACTGCAGTAAATAGAATAATTAGCAATGATTACCACAATGTTGACTTGCTTTATATGTAGAAGACCTCTTTTGTTTAATATAGTTATATCTTTCTCACTCATATGGCCTAACCACATGTGTCATAATTTGGTGATATCAAAATTAGACAAGGATGTTATAGAGACTGCAACAAAACCTATCACTAAAAATCCCTATAAGATTTACAAACTACCAGACTTACATGCTTTCATAATCACAATAGTACCTTTACTAACTTTTAAAACTCTGCTTTCAGTTGAATACTTGCACTCAAGTGCCTCTAGGGTGCCCAAAAAGATGATATTCTTTTTTAAATAAGGAACATGCTTAACATCAGTGATCATTCTTACAATATCATCATATATTTTAATTCAGACTGTACTTTTACGAAGAACATTACAAATAATATTGTTACTCATCAAAATAATTCTACCATTGCAAAATTCAAAAGTGGAGAACAAATCTCTATTAGGACACATATGATAAGAATAACCTAAATCTAAAATCTATTCACTCTTAGACATTTTTTATTTATCAATCACAAAGAAAATATTTTCACCACTCTCATATACTATAACATTAGCTTTGATGGTGTCAATATTTTTCTAAACATTTTTTCCTTATATTTTTCTTTATTCTCCAACTTAAAACATTCAAATTTAATATGCCCTTTTTGTGACAGTAATTACACTATCAATTCTTATGTTTTAATTTAGATCTACCTTTAGATTTTCTGTTTTCGAAGTCTCTCTTTTCTAATCTACCCCTAACAATTAAATCTTCTACCTGACTTTCACTATTTTTTTCAGTTATATCCTTATCAATTTGTTCTTTAGATTTCAAAATAAATTTAATTTTTGAAACGAAATTGTATCTTTTTCTATAAATCATAATATCACAAAAATACTTAAAGCACTGAGGAAAAGAACATAAACATAAACATAAACATAAACATAAACATAATAATAATAATAATAATAATAATAATAATAATAATAATAATAATATGACCTAATCTTTATTATCTATTTTAACATCTATATGCATCAAATCCATAACAATGGATCAAATTTATTAAAATGTAAAATTATAGATGTATCTTCTGTTATCTGAAACATATACAAGGACTGCTTCAAATAAAATCGATTTCTCCACTAACTTTTTCATATACAAAGCTTTCAATTTTTCTCACATACCTCTTGCGGTTTTCAGTGGCTACTTCCCACAAAACTTCATTTGAAAGACTTAAGATAATGCACGATTTGTTTTTTTATCCATAGCAGCAAAATCTTCATCACCCAAATTCTCAAGCTTTTTCTCTTCTTCTCGAAGATTTAACTTAACTTCACCCTAGATTAGGATGACTTTCATCCTAAATTATCACATTTCGAAATTAACACTTCGATTAAACTTTTCAATATAGATTTTTGTTATTATCATCATAGACAAAATCTCGAAAGAAGTTCTAATACTAATTTGTTGAAAAAATATTTTCAAAAATTAGCTAAAGAGATTTTGAATAACTAAATAATAAAACGTTAATATTTACGTAGTTCTATCAATATGACTTACGTCCATAAACAGAGATGAGTAAAATATTTTTATTATCTTTAAAATAAGAGAATATAAAATTTAAAATTATACTTTTAAATTTATAAATGAAAAAGAGTACGAATTTTTAATTAAAAATGATCTGAATAACTTTAAAAGTTTCAATAATTTATAAATTTAATTTTATAAAATATTTAAAATTAAATACTCCTAATTTTTTATATTTTTTTAAAAATCTGTCATATTTTTTTATTTATAATATAAAAAAATAAATATTTTAATTTTTTTTATATGGAACCGATATAAGTCAGCCACCCCAACATTTTATTATTACCACATTTTTACGCGAATAACTACTAAGTTCAATGCACAATTAGGTATATTTAATGGGTGAAATAAAAAGTCACTACACGACAAAACAAACCAATAATATCGGTGTCTTTTGTGGACTTAAACATTTTATGCTCTAAATTCATCAAATCACTTGTCTCTCCCTCCCTAATAAACAATTAGAACACATCTTATTAATACAAATTTTTTGACCATCGCCACTCGCCTGGGCGTGTGTTGAAAACTTGAAACTCTGAGTTTTTTTTTCAAAACAGGAATATCTCCTCCTCATCTAAAGGATTGGTAATGATTGAAGGGGCATGATAAAAACTACTCACTTCAATTTTAAAAATTAATTTAAATAAAAAGATAATTAATAAAATTTGTTAAAACGATTTAAATGCATTACGTTGTATTAATTTAGATTAATTAGTTAATACCAACTCAATTATTTAATAAATTTTATTAAGATAGACAGGTAAATATAATTTTGTAAACAAAATATTTCTTGTTTCAAAAACAATATTTTATAAATATTAAAATATTTTTAAAGAGAGATGATGATGACATTGAAATTGACATCGGCGTTGGCATTAAAAAGGCCGAGACTCAAGAGGAGACGAACAGAAGAGAGCAGAGCGGAAGAGGACTGAGTGAGTCCATTACTAAGCTACCAAACCCAACGTGATTTTCCATTAAACGATTTGTCTGGTTTCAAAATTCCCGCATATTTTTAACAAACACAAATCCGTTTGACCTCTGCCAGCGCATCATTAACCCGACAAAATCACACACAAAAACAAACACAAACACAAACGCAAACGTAACTCCTCTTCTCCATTTTCGGTCGCCTCCCTCCCTTCTCACTCTTCACTACGCGCCACCTGCGTTGCAATATTAAAAAATGCTGCCTTACGCAACTATCGAAGACGCCGCAACGGCACTTGGTCGGAACCTGACGTACGCTGAGACATTATGGTACAATTATTCAGTCAATAAATCGGATTACTTTCTCTACCTGCACAACATTCTCTTTCTCTTTTTGGTATTTTCTGTTGCTCCACTTCCTATGGTCTTTATCGAACTATTGCGATCGAAGAGCTTCGATCAGTACAAGATTCAGCCAAAGGTTAGGCTATCTTGGCCAGATATGTTTCGCTGTTACAAGGATGTTATGCTAATGTTTTTTCTAGTTGTGGGTCCTCTTCAACTCGTATCTTTCCCTTCCATTAAGGTAATTATGGAACATTTACGTTTTTTTTTTTTTTTTTGCTATTTGTAGTGAAATTTTCCTAACTCCTTACAATGGGATTTGTGGGTTTTGTCTTTGCTGTGCGCATTTTATTTTGTTGTTTTTGTCCAGTGGGAATTGTTGGTCTTTTGCAATGGGCTATTTGCATATTTTTATTGTATAACAAAATTATACTAGATAATTTTGATTGAATTGCTAAATTTCTGTTATGAGATGGGGAAGGATGCATGATTTTCACAAACTGTCTATTAGTGTAATGTTATACTAGATACGAGTCTATGCATGATGCATATGATGAGGTGTGTTGGGATGATTTGAAGTATTTTTATTTCTCTGCAACTTCTGCACATTAGTTGGTTATGCTATTGAAATATTGATTTTGTAGTTAGATTTGTTCGGGAATGGTTTTATATCCTTTGCATGGAGCTTCTTGTGCAGGGAATTTCATATTTTGCTTTTTCTAAAATGATGCTTCCTTCATTTTCAGTTTCTTAGCGGTTGATGTTTTCCAAAGCTTTAATGGTTGAATGCGTTATCGCCAATTTTTATTCAAAAGTAATATACGCTTACTTCCTGATCACAGATGGTTGGAATTCGAACTGGGTTGCCGTTGCCATCAGCATGGGAGATTATTGCACAATTGGTAGTATATTTCATTGTAGAGGACTATACCAATTACTGGATACACAGATTTCTCCATTGTAAGTGGGGTTACGAGAAAATTCACTGCATCCACCACGAGTACACTGCTCCTATAGGATTTGCTGCACCCTATGCACATTGGGCTGAGGTTTTGATCCTTGGGATTCCATCCTTTCTTGGTCCCGCTATGGTTCCTGGGCACATGATCACGTTCTGGTTGTGGATAGCTTTACGGCAGATTGAGGCGATTGACACTCACAGCGGGTACTCATGCTGTTCTTTTTTCAATTTGATTGCTGGCTTTTTCTGCTTTATTTGATTGTTACTAAATGATGTCAACTTTAGATTTCTTTCACTCCTTTTCTCTATTCTAGTGGAATTCTTTGTAAAGTACATGGATTTGAAAGATCTTAAATAGCGGCTTACCTTTTGTTGATGAGGACAAAGATCAGTTTTGTACCTTTTCCTCTTACAACTTTACTGCCATCTTTTTGTTGCTTGGCTTACTTGTGTTTTGCTTTGGCTATGAGTTGCTGTTAATCACTATACTAAGAAATTGGTTGAATCAATTATTTCTACATGGCCAAATCCTAAAACTTTAGGAAAAAAGATGATAACTGATACCATTCTTCCACATCCTGCCATAGTTGTAATGAAGTCCATATTTGTTTTAAATTTTTTTTTGCATAAACTTTCAGATTTTTTGTAGTACATATTGTGATTATTGCAATCTGACCGTATACTTAGTATCTCGAATTCAGTTGCCATGTTCTTAAATTTGTGAAACAAATTTATTTCTTCTTGTTGTCTTTTGCTAAGGTGTGCATTTGTTATCTGCACAAATTTTATTACCGAATACTTCGTCCTTTTTGCATTTGCTATTTTCGGGAAATTTTTAAAGACTCGTAGCTTTTTATGCATCAGCCACTATTGAATTGTGTGCATAATAATTGAGACAGTGTAAGCCAGACTATAGCATCTCAAGTTATGGACACTTTCTGTGTTGAAGTGCATTACTGTTTAGTTTAATGCACTTCAATGATTTTCCTTCTTTACTGCATTATTTTCCCCATGGTTTAGCTATTGCATGGGCTTGCAATCTTCAATGGCCTTATAAATTTTGGCTGGTTTCTGTGAGGAAAAAGTGATAAATGCCTACGAACTGAATAAGTTTGGGAAAACAAGAGTTACAGATACGTCAAGTAAGGCAAAACTAAAGACCAAAATTACTTGATAAAGGAAATTAATTTTGAGGAAGAGTCAGATGCTATAATAATGGTGCATATATAGTAAAATCTATAGGAAATACGTGGCCTTTGGTTGACCATTGGATATGTGTATGGAATATTATGAGTACCTAAGAAATTCTAGCAAAGACAAGGCCTGAAATGAATGGAGTTGTTGGTATGTTGTTTTATACGTGGATTTTGTAGGTGAAAGTAATAAACCTGAATATATTTTACGTCTTTGTGAGTATAGAATTTTTTGCTTGTTTACCCTGTTACTTTGTATTTGAAAATGAGGAGAAACCAGGTGGTAGTTTAATTTGAATAAATGAGATGTTCAAAAGCAAAACTATCATAGATGGATTGAAAGTTATGAGTCAGGCGGCCATTAAATCCTTTAAGTTGATGATTTACCAAGGATTGAGAAAAGGAATAAGATGGCTTCAAATCCTATGAGCTTCATGGAAATAAAATGAGAGTTGTTGTCAACGATAAATTTGAAGGATATGGTAAAATGCCTAAGGAGCTGTGTGCATGTTTGCAGCCACATTTTTCTGAACTCTATGTTTGTTTATAGGAATGACCTGCTTGTATCTGATCTGATCATTACTTTGAAAGTGAGATTGACTATACCATTGAAGGTAGTGTTGGATTCAGATATTATAGTTTTGGTTCTGATGGCTTTCTGGCAATTCCAATGGTTTCTGATATTAATAATCTGAGGAGTTCTCATATTTACATGCTTCCTTTGATAAATCCTTGTTGCCTATCTTCTGCGTTGAAGCTTCTTACTTCACAAGTTGCTCCTTCATATCCTTGTTGTCTATCTTCTACTAGTACTAGGGCATATAAAGCATGTTATAATTTTTTTTTATTGTTTTGCAGGTATGATTTTCCCTGGAGTCTCACAAAGTATATTCCATTTTACGGTGGGGCAGATTACCATGATTATCATCATTATGTCGGAGGACAAAGCCAAAGCAACTTTGCTTCAGTGTTCACCTATTGTGATTTCATTTATGGAACTGATAAGGTCTTTTTCAACTCTTTGTAATTTTATTATGTACTTGTTTTGATAATGTTTATAATGATTCGGTAATAACTCTTATTTTCTTTTCTTGATTAGGGCTATCGTTATCAAAAGAAGATACTGAGAAAGGTAATCCACTGCACTCTATTTCTGTTAGATTATTAAACATTCTCTGGTATCTTGGTTCAAGTAGTACTTGACCCTTGATTATTGAAGTGAGTAGGACTCATAGTCTGATATCAGGGTAATATAAAGGTGATAAGTATAACGAAATATTAATTGATAGATTTTATCGTTATGAATGAGTTAAAGGACAAAGAATTCACTTTTAGTATTATTGGACATATCATTCTGTGTATTGGAATCAGATTGATTTCATACTTGATTGATTGCTGGATCTAGATGTTCAATTGTCCACAATGTTGGTTTCTTCTTTAGGTATGTAATATATTATATATTCTATTTGTTCTTGCTAATTGTCCCTTTTGATGTAATTCAGATGGAGGAATTAGGAGATGGTGTCGAGCAGAATGGAGGCTCGTATCAAGATCCTAAATCTGAGTAGCTATCATGACCACAGAACCCTTTATTTTAGACAATGCGCATCTATTCTAATTCTGCTGGTGACAATTCCTGGAAACCTCTAATCCAAGTTGACATCAGCGTACTAGATTGGTAAAGAAGAAGAGAAGGGTTTTAACTTGGGGTTCTCAAGAATGTGTTTTTGTGTTTTGAACTTGTTTCTCTGAAATGTATGTTCAAATTAATAATTGTGTAGTTTGGAGTTCTGTCTTGCCTTTATGTTTATAGATAAATATTGATCTTTTAGCATCAAAATAGTAAATAGCTTAACTAGCATATGTCTGTGTCATTTTAGGATAGATTTATTTGAAAAAATGTTGTGAGCACTGGAAGATTGAATGAAAATGTGTCAATCATGGGAAATTGAAAATCAACGTGACCAAAGGACTGGCATGTAGAGCACAAGGCTGTTAACCGTGTGGTGGTAGGTTCGAGCCCCATGGTCGGCATACTTACCCTGTTACCCCATGTTCGTGACTATTTTTCTTTGAATTCGCAAGAAGAAGAATTTTAATATAATGGACTAACTACAGTGTAACCATTGTAAATTTGATACTGTTGGGACCAGAGGTAGAGGATAGTGCATTTGAAATTGATACCATTGTAAAATTGATGCTGTTGGGAACCATTGTAAATTTGATACTATTTGGACTAGAGGATAGTGTTGGTTAGGCGGGGCTAATTTTGTCAAATTAATATTAACCTCTTAATTTTAAATTTTTTTATATTTAAAAAATCTTAATCTATCTAATAATGAATAAGCGTTTAATAATTATTATATTCGAAGAGATAGTTTAGAAAAAATCTACTATCTAACTTTCTAAACTCTTTAATAAGAAGAATCCTGATACTTATAATTCTAAACGATCTTTAAATAATTGTTCCATCAAATTTTTACTATCATACCATCTCTAACAATTCTTAATTTTAGATTTATTCATACTTTATCGATTATTTTAATTAAATTTATTCATACGAATTAATTTTAACTCAATCTTCTTTGATTAAATTACAAAATAATTTTTATAATTAAATTAATTTAGTCTTATTACTAATATTTATAACAATATTTATATTTTATTATTATTATTATTATTTTTGTTTTATCTTAAAACTCTCAATTTCTTTTTCTATCTCATATTCTACTCTTATGCTAAAATTATAATGAAAAAATATATAATCTAACATTCAATAAATGAATTTTATTATATTTATTTCTAAAAGATTTGAGCTTTATAGTACCTCAACTTTAACTTTTTTTTTTTTATTTTTAAAATTAAAATAATTTTGATTCATTCTCATTTTTAAAAATAGTAAAATAATTTTAGTACGCTATCTGAATACAATTCTATCAACCTTTTCATTCCAAATTTCAACAAATATCAAAAGTTTATCCGATAGTTTCGTCATTTTGAAGGAACAACATATATTTTGCAATTGAGTAATCAAAACACATTATTTACTTTAAGCTTAAAAAAGAATCATATGCTAAAATACAATTTATTATTAGATATTTTTAATTAATAAAATAAATTCATCATATCTCATCAAATTTCTTGATAAAATTATTAGGATAGCGTTAGGAAACATACCTGAAAATCCAGGTAAAATGCTTGAATATACAGTAACATGATTATGCAATTTTCAAGAGGTAAATAATTGCACAATGTTCTTCAATGATTATGGGAATTCAGGTTTGGGGACTATATTCTTAATTATTTATTTTTATTTGATCTATATAAGATAGAAATAAGATCTAGTCTCTACGTATATTATAGCCCATTATTTAATTAGATGTATTAAACTCATATTACTTCAATTTTATTAGATCACTTAATTTTGGACTTAACTTATGATAGTCTTTAATACAATTATTAACATACAAGCTATATACCTAATTAAGATCAAGTAATCTCCTACTTAAGTTATATGTGACACCTTATAATTGTACATTAAAATAATCTTATGAACTTAAAAATTTTCATCTCCAAATAATTTTGACAATCAATCCTACCAACATAAGATTAAAGTAGTTTTTATAATATTTATTCATAACTAAACCTATCAATTGTTATTGATATTGATATAATTGAATGGCATAGATCAAGTATAGATGTATAGTATAAAAATTATATATAATTTAATTTAAACATACCTATTTTAAACTAATCTATTTCATGATATTAAAATAAATTCAAAGTGTAAATTAAAATTCTTTATTATTGTAATATTAAACATTAATATGTCTATAATCAAAATCATATAAAATACAAACTCTCAGTGAAACCTCATATCCTCAAGGGATATAATATCACATGACCAATATGCTTATGAAAGATCTTTAGATAACAATATTTTAATGAACAGATTTATAATCATAAAATTTATATGTTGAATAGACACTTGATTATGCTAAATCTTCTTATCAACAACTAAGATTTTGAAGTCTACATATTTTAACTTCATTAAACTTCTCTTGTTGTTAGAATATAGTAATGTTATTTTACTGGCATATAATATCTTGAATGGTCTTTCAAAATTATTTATAATTCACAGTTTATTGACAATATTTCATAACCAAATTTTGTTATTGGATACCTTATAATATGTTATGAACTTTACTGTTATAGTGAAAGAAATTATAAATATCTATTTAGTATTTTTTTTAAGAAATTGCTCTTCTAGCTAGCAAATAGATATAGCCTAATGTATATTTTTTGGTATACTAGCATCTACCAAAATGGAAATTAAAACTTTTACCTGATCTGTTTTCCTGTTTTCCTTTATGTGATCATATACATGATTGTTTTTTATAAATACTATATGACCTGTTTCTCTACTATCTAATAATCCAATCCAAAATCTCTTGAGTGCTTAGCATCCCAATAATGTAAGCAATATTTAAACATGTACATTCTTTGGTATGCTTTAGATTCCCTACTACTGACATATAAGAAATATTTTGCATTTTTTTAACTAATGTCACGTTTCAACCCATGGGTCCCACATATGACAACTACCACAGACTCCCTAGGATGTATCCAATCATCAAAACACCCCCTGTGAGCCTGTAAGACCTTTACAAAAACCTATTTCAAACAAATATATAACACTTTCAAAACAAATCCAACCCAATACTCAAATTTCGAATCATTTTAAGAAACCACAAGCATATCTATAGAGAATATTTTAGTTCTCTTCCACAAACCAATCATCAAAATATGAAAGTATTAAATTTTGATCGAATAAAAAACAATATCAAATTGTTATACATTTGTTCTCATTACATAAATAAAAATACAAATTCAAATCAGAGAATAACTCCAGTGGACTAAGACTTCTCTAAGTGAGTCGATTAGTGAAAGTATACCTGAGATCTTTTCAACCTGAAAGAATCATCACCATTGAGTGCTTGTTGACAATCTAAACTTGAAATTGGAGAGTGAGAGGGGTGAGTATGTGGGAGTATACTCCGTGAGTGAACTAAAGTAAACATAAATAAATAAAATTTGATCTATAAATGGAAAAGCAAATTCAAGATATATTACAATAATTCGATAAAAGCAATAAATATTTCTTTTAGTTTGGAACCTTAAACCATATAGTGAAAATCATAAGGCTGGCTGTCTTTCTCGGAGATTACCCTGACTCTGGATATCCCGAGATCGTCAGTGAATTTTATATGTAAGTAAAACATGTTATTTTATAAAAGATAGTTTTATATGTAAGAAACAAAATATGCATAGTTTTTCAGAAAACATGCCCACCACTGACGTTCGCCTCGAGCAGCCACGGCGTGATGTCTGTGATTAACTCGACGAAACTCACAAGTGGTCAAATCACATCTCCCTCACAATATCATAATCATCATATAATAGCCCACCTTTGCAGCCTCCACTCACCTAGGCGATCTCTCTCCCAAGCCGTCCCTAGGCTATCACATATTACACTCACTTGGGGGTTCACATCTCAGTGAACTCTCTCCCAGCTACCACTTTATAGCTACAGTAAATAACCTGACTCGCATGGCCGTTATCACCAATATACATATCGCAATCCACATACATCAATATAAAAGTATATGCATATCATAAAATTGGCCTATGGCCGTCATTCATGTAAACACATGCGTTAAGCAAATCAAATCCATCATATAAATCGCATCACAGCTCAAAACCCTATGAAAACATAATAATAATAGATGCATTTTTATATAAACTGCAGTATTAGGTATAATCACTTGTAAAATACTTGCATATCTTTGAAATCATAAAAGTAAGTTTGAAATGAAATAACAAAAGCAGAAAACAGTCCACTCACTGCTTAGGGAGGGTATACACTCCCTAATTCTCCTCGTTACTCGGATCGGTATGTGGATACCTCATTCGTGTACTGTCGCCTGATCACATATACCCAAAACTTATCAATATACATTCTAATATACGCAGGTGACTCAAATGTGTGGGATGCATGCTAACCCCGGGTTTTTCCTAAAGTTGGACAATACGTGAAACTGGTTAAATACTCGTTATTCACTCAATTACCTAAATAACATTATCACTATCCCACATTGCTACTCAACTAGCGTAATTCGGCTTGATTTCATAATTAAGACCTGCGGATCCCACAAGCTTGTCGAAAAAGTAATCTTAGTTACTATTTATATTCATCACAAAATCTCCAAATTACATCTATGGCTTTCTAACGACCTACTGGGTTATTTTATAATTTATCTATCAAGTAAAAGCCATAATGTATGCGTCGAAACTACTAAAATCTACTCGGATAAACAGTAAAATCCATACAAATAAAAGTTAATAAAACGCGAATGAAATATACAAACAGGTTAGAAATGATGCTACAAATCTCGTGGTATATTCAATTTTCTCTGATTTGGCCTCAAACTCAGAAAACCCCAAAATAGAGTCCGAAACTCTAATTCTCCAAACTTGATTTCTACACTCCAATCATCAAATTAAAGCCCAAAGTGTGTTTAATGCATAAAATAAAGTGAGAAATTAAGAAGAAATCAAAGAAAATATAAGGGTAGGGAGATGGGTTAGCATGACAGAGGAGAGAAAGAGAAGGAGAAAAAGAAGAAGAAAAATGGAGAAAAATGATCTCAGTCCCCATATTTATAATGAGAGGGTAAAATTACCATTTCGCCCTTAAGAAATATAAAGGAGAAGCTTTCAGAAACGAACAAAATCATCATTTTGCACCGATTTGATTGAACAAATTAGGGGATTCGTTCAAACGAATATGAATTCAGTCGAACGAACTGGGCTTCAATCAAACGAATCTGACGCTTTCGAAGTCAGAGAGCTCCCTAAACTTTTATTCGAACGATCGAATATTCATTCAAACGACACCATCGATTCAGTCGAATGAATTTGAGAAATATTCTATTCATTCGAACGTATTACCCATTCATTCGAACGAATCTGGAGCCAGGAATTCATTTGAATGGTTCGACCCATTCGTTCGAACGAATTGCTCATTTTCTCCCAAAACTCTATATTTACGACCTCAAAACTCTATCATAACAAACTTAAATCTCCAAAATAAATATTCAGTCATGATGGCGTGTCAATTATGTACAATGCAAGCAAAATTAAATGTACAATAAAAGTGTAAAATTACTGGTATATCCTTGGGATCTAGGCACAGGGCTCACAAATCTACCCCCTTAAAAGAATTTTGTCCTCAAAATTCAACGTACCTTAGTATAAAACAAGATGAGGATACTGACGTTGCATTTGAAACTTAGGTTCCTAAATCATCTCCTCAACAGCATCACTTCTCTATAAAACCTTTACTATAGGAATGACTCTACTCCTCAATTTTCACTCCTAACTATCAAGTAGGGTCATTGGTTACACTTCACACTTTAAATTCTCTCTCAAATCAATAAGAGGTAGATGAATGACATGAGAGGGATCAGATACATACTTCTTCAACATGGATACATGAAAGATATCATGTATCTTCTGTATATCTGACGGTAGCTTCAACCTGTAAGCCACTAGGATAATCCGCTCAATGACTCTAAAGAGCTCAATAAATCTTGGATGAAGCTTTCCTCAATTCTAGAATCCAATCACTCCTTTTCAGGGTGATACTTTCAAGAAGACCTGCTCACCCACATCAAACTCCAATTCCCTTCTTTTATTATCCGTGTATGACTTCTGTCTATCATATACTGTCTTCAATCTATCTCGGATAATATTCACTTTCTCAGTGGTGGCTTCAATTAACTCAATGTTGTCAATTTTCTTTCGCCTACTTCATCCAAACATAAAGGAGTTCTGCACTTTTTTTCATACAGAGCTTCGTATGGTGCCATTCCTATACTGGACTAGTAGCTATTATTATAGGCGAATTCAGCCAATGACAGATATCGATCCCAACTTTCTTGAAACTCTAGTACACACCCTCTTAACATGTCTTCTAGTATCTGAATAGTTTTCTCCAACTGTCCATCTGTCTGAGGGTGAAAAGCTGAGCTGAAATTTAACCTTTTACCCATGGCTCTCTGAAGACTAGGTCAGAATCGAGATGTAAAATGAGGATCTTGATCTGACACAATTATCACCGGTATACCATGCAACCTTACAATCTCTGCCACATACAGTCTTGCTAGTCTCTCGATTGGATACTTAATGTTGATGGGCAGAAAGTGAGCAGACTTAGTCAATCTGTCCACAATCACCCATATTACATCATGTCCAGTTTGAGCACGTGGCAGTCCTACCACAAAGTCCATGGTGATATGTTCCCATTGTTATTCTGGTATGGGTAATGACTGGAGTGTTCCTGCTGGCTTCTGATATTTAGATTTAACTTGTTGATATGTTATACACCTGGCAACAAATTCTACAATGTCTCTCTTCATTCCAGGCTATCAATAACTCTCTTTGATGGTTCTGTATATTTTCGTGCTATCAGGATGCATTGCAAAGCTGAACAGTGAGCTTCTTCTAGGATGGCCTTTCTCATTTCATCATTATAGGGTACACATACCCTACCTCTTAATGTCAAGATCCCATCCTGAGATATATAGAAGCCTCTAGCTTTTTTATCCATAATTCTCTGACAAGCTTTCATTAGCTCTGGATCCTGCATCTGCCTTTCTTTTATCTGATCCCATAGAGTCAGTCTCACACTAAAATTAGCTAACATTGAGCCATCTTGATGACACTCTACTGTCACTCGTAGGTTTTTCAATTTCAGTAACAATGAAAGATATGCTGATCGAACATACCCCACTATCACTGCAGACTTTATGCTATCACTGCAGACTTTATGCTTAAGGCATCTGCCATCATATTGGCTTTCCCTAGATGATAATCAATCACCGGATCATAATCTTTGATCATTTTAAGCCATCTTCTCTACCTCAGGTTCAGTTCTTTTTTAGTGTAAAAATACTTCAAACTCTAGTGGTCGGTAAAAATCTGACACCTCTCTCTATACAAGTAATGTCTCCAAATTTTCAAGGCAAAGACTACTGCAACCAACTCTAGGTTATTGGTCGGGTAATTCTCCTCATGCTTCTTGAGCTATCTTGAAGTATAAGCAACTACCTTCCCATTCTGCATCAAAACATAACCTAACCCTTGCTTGGAGGCATCACTAAATACCACATATCCCTCTCCAAGAATAGATAGCATTTATACCGGAGTTGAGGTAAGATGATTCTTTAATTCCTGAAATCACCGCTCACATTTCTCATCCTATTCAAACTTAACATGCCTTCTCGTTAGACGTGTCAATGGGGCAGCTATCAAAGAGAAATCTTCAACAAACTTTTTATAATAACCTACTAATCCCAAGAAACTTATAATCTCTGTTACATTCTTAGGTCACTTCCATTGTACAATAGCTTCAACTTTATGAGGATCCACAAAGATTTCTTTCTTTGAGATCACATGTCCCAAGAATACCACTTCCTGAAGCTAAAACTCACATTTTGTAAATTTAACACACAATCTTCTTTCTCTCAGTGTCTGCAGTACAATTCGCAGATACTGAACATATTTTTTTCTTGATCCTCGAGTAAATCAAGATATCATCAATAAAGACAATCACAAACTTATCAAGATAGGGATGAAATACTTGATTTATCAGATCCATGAATACAGCTGGGGCATTAGTTAACCCAAATGACATTATAAGGAACTCATAATGACCATAACGTGTCTGAAAGGTTGTCTTGGTTACATCACTATCCTTAATCCACAACTGGTAATACCCTGATCTTAAATCAATCTTTAAGAACACACTCGCCCCTTGTAACTGATCAAACAAATCATCAATTCTGGGCAGTGGGTATTTATTCTAGATAGTGACCCGATTTAACTGTCGATAGTTAATACACAATCATAGAGTCCCATCCTTCTTCTTAGCAAATAACACCGGTGAACCCCAGGGTAACATATTCTATCTAATAAGACCTTTATCAACCAGCTCTTGAAATTGCACCTTCAATTCTTTGAGTTCAGCTGGTGTCTTACGGTAAGGGGGCATCAAAATTGGCATAGAACCAGGAATCAAGTCAATACTGAAGTCAAACTCTAGTTCGGGTGGCATCCCTGGTAATTCATCTAAAAATACGTCTAAGAATTCTCTCACTACTGAAACTTGATCAATTCTATACTCAGAAACTGTTGTGTCCATAATATGTGCCAAATACCCTTGACACCCTTTCATCATTAACCTCTGGGCTTCCAAAGCACAAATCAAGCTACTAGACAAAATATTTCGCTCACCTGTAAAGATTATCTCTGCTCCCCCGGGTCCTCTGAAAATAACTTGCTTAGAAAAGCAATCCACTGTTGCTAGATGTCTGGATAGCCAATCCATCCCCAGTATCGTATCAATATCTTCCATACTCAAAGGGATCAAGTCTGCTACCAGCTCGACTCCATTCACAATCACAGCACAATCTTTAAAC
>JAVXUL010000016.1:8131189-8144636 GCA_035590515.1 Trichilia minutiflora | reverse complement strand
TTTTAATGGGACACTTATTACTAATATGTCCAAAAATACACAATAGTTGCATGTGGTATTTACCTCCACCGTAGGAGAAGATTTCACAAAATAATTCTTATAAAACTTTTATTTAGTATGTAAATGATACCTAATGCCACATTTATCAAATACACATATTTGTGAACTTAAGAGTATGTCTAAATTCTTTTGACCTTTAATAAATTTTAATACTATATCATTTGAATCCTTAAATTTTTTCTTGAGATCATCAATCTTAATCAAATGAAATTTCTCTTCATTTTTAAGAATAGTGTTTATTTATTTTAAAGATGAAATTTAATTTAATAGAGTATCTAGTTGCTTTTTGAGAGTTTTATTTTTAGTAAATAATTTTTTGAAGTCATTATATAACTCTTCAAAAGCATCTAATAGTTCATCATAATCAAACTTTGAGTTTGAAGTGTTTACCTCATCATCATCTTCAAAAGCCATGAAGCACATGTTGGCCATTTCACTCGCCCTTTCCTCATCCAAAGAGTTATAATCTTCGTCATCCCAGATGATAACCATAACTTTCTTCCTCTTTTTCTTGTATTTCTTGTATTTGATGAGAGAACAATCCACTTTAATATGCTCGGGCTTTTTATATTCAAATAAGTGACTTTATTTTTCTTGCCCTTATCACCTCTTACACTATCATTTTAATACTCCTTAAAGTTCTTCTTTCCATACCCTTTTTGAATTTTAAGAATTTCTTGAATTTTTTAGCCATAAGAGCCATAACTTCATCATCTTCCTCACTATTATCACTTCACTATCATGCATAGAAGCTTTGAAGGTTATGCTCTTCTTCTTTCTATCTTCATCATCCTTGTTGTCCAAGATTTTATTTTTATAGTCCATAAGAGATTCGATCAAGTCATTGAGTGAAAGCACATTGAGATTTTTAACTTCTTTAATCACCATGATTGTTGGTCTCCACTCTTTGGGCAATAACCTTAGAATCTTCTTTAAAATCTCACTATTTATAAATTTCTTCTTAAGAGCCTTTAGTGAGTTCACAATATCCATAAAACTTGTATACAGATGAGTAGATAAAAGTGTATATGCACTAAGATTTGAATTCATTATTTTATACTTCAAAGTATGATTAACTCCATCCATTTATGCATATTTCTAATTTTTAATGTAAAATTTACTTTATTTGTAATTTCAGTTAATTTTTATTTTAATACAATGAATATAAAAAGGCCATAACTTTTTATCTGAGAGAATAATTGAGGTGAATCTTAATTAGTGAAAAGCTAACTCATTGTTCTAAAAGTTTTATATTTGGTCCAACTATCAATTTGGACTCTAAGTTGCATTTCTAAAGTCATTAAACGAGCCCAATTGTTGTTCCAGTCCAGCCTAACCATACTTCAGTATTTTACTCATATCTTTTGATAGAAATTTTAGATTTATCTGATACAAGTGGCAGCTAAACAATGAGTCAGTTTTCTATAACTTTGAAAAATATTTTAGAACATTTAAACTCTTTAATTCTTTGTAGATATTTGGCACATTGAATGCTTAGAAATATAGCTCGTGATTTATTATAGACATATAACACACAGTATACTTTAAAATTTTAAATTATCTTAAACATTTTTCTTAAATGATTTTATCAATTGATTTAAAGACACGATTGAGATAACTCTTTAGTTAATCTCAATTGAGTTAAAATAAGGAATCTAGTTTACTAACCATCATCCTAAAATATTAATTTTTAAAGCTTTATTATTTTAATTTATATTTAATTTCTATTTATGTAATTTTTCTCTTAAAATTTATCTATCATTTATTTTACCTTTACTTTGAATCTTTGCTATTGGACTTTGGTTTGAACATAAACTAATTAAACTCTTGAAAAAAACACTCCTTGTGGACACAACACTTGGATTCACCGGACTATACTATAATAAAACTACCTATACTTGGATACAATAATTTAATTGAGATCATATACATATCGTGAATGGTCTCTTGTGGCTCTATTTTAAATAATTCATATTATCTCGTGAGCCGACTTATTGTAAACTCTTTAACTTTACTTGTCCCTTCATACATAACCGCTAGAGCATTCCAAATATCATAGGTACTCTTACATGTGAAAATTCAATCAAATTCTTTTTTGTTAACCGCATAATATAAAGCATTTATTGCTCTAACATTGAAGGATACTTTCTTCAAGTCGTTCTCATCATATTCATCTTTTGATTTGGGTATGCTTTCCTCTCTTTCATTCTTTATCTTAGGTATGTATGGACTAACACAAACAAACTTTCATAACTCATAGTCGATAGATTGCAAAAAAAATCCTCATTCTTACCTTCCAATATGCATAGTCATTTTTATTAAAGAAGGGAGATCTAGTTGTTGATTGTCCCTCAATATTTTGATTATTACCATGGATTTTTTCTAAGATGATTAAGTTTTAACTAGAGTACCGAGCTTTGATACCAATTGTAATCTCACTAAAATAACCCAAGAGGGGGGATGAATTAGATTTTCAAACTTTTAAGCTTAAAGAGATAGATTCTTGAACAATTTGATGCTTCAAAATATAACCTAAACAATCAAACACAATCTAATGAATGAGAGATAACAAGAGAGTACACCAATCTTTATAGTAATGCGACTGAACCAAGCATATATCCACTTCTTTTAAGACTTTCTTGAAAGTTTCACTAATCAAAGCCTTTAAACCAAGGCCAAATCCTTTTACAACCAAGATTTTATAGGCTCACCTCCAAACCACTACAAACCACTCTCTGAGGAGTTAACAATTGAAATCTAAGTAAAAGAGTCATTCTCTTTGACTATAAGAACTACAAGAATGATTAAATGAAACAAAGATAATACAATCCTTTTTGAATATTGAAAGATAGATGTACAATGAAGCTTTCTAGGGTTATACTTTGAGAAACTATAAATAACTGTGCTCAAGTGTCTATTTTCAATGAGAATACAATGAAACAATTTGATTTCCTTTGCTTATCATCAAAAATTAAATGGAGAAACAATGGTTATATATAGATTTTCAAAAAATATAATCATTATACTAGAAAACTATTCGTTACAGTAAAAATAACACTAATTTGTTCAAATGAATCGAATCATTCATTCAACCAAATGAATGTTCGTTCAAACAAATCTATAAATTCGTTCGACCAAAAATTGTCTAAGCTCTCTGACTTTAAATTGCGTAAATTTGTTTCAACGAATACATAATTCTTTCGACTGAATTACTTCGTTCAGTCAAGTAGTAAAGTTATTTTACCGATTGCCTTTGAAGGCAGTTCATTCGAATAAATCGAGGGATTCATTCAAATCAAACCTCTATAATTTTTTAAAAATAACACTTTTAAGGCCAAGGCATTTGGGCTTTTTAAAGTTGAACAAATTTGATGTAATTTGGACATAAATTTGAGAGCTAGACAATTTTGAAAAAGGCTACAAACTTACTTTAAAATGAAACTTTTCTTGCATCAAACTTTGTCCATTTAATTTCTGAAAGATGACAAAAAAAATATTCTCAAGCTTAATTAAATACAATTTTCATGAGTCAAATGCTTATAAATACACATGTGTGTGTGTGTATATATATATACACATATATTAAAAGGCTCTAAAGATTAATCTTCATATTTTATTCCAAAACCTTTTTCCTCTTCTTCTTCTTGCATTTTTTTAACAATCATTTCTTTATCAATCATTTTGTTATCATCAAGCCAAGGGTGTGTGTGACATAAATGCCAACAGAACATGCATTCATAAAAATATGTGTCCCAAGCCATAAATGTTTATTGAAGTATATGAGGTAGAGGCTAAGGGGGTCTCCATAGTTTGATAATGATGAGATCAATATTGATTTCGATGAATATATCTTTGCAAATAAATTTAAGGATAGATTCATACATGGCTATTACATAAAGTTTTCTATAAATCTATCAAGCTGGTTTTGGAATGGTAAATTGACGTACATATAAATATGTATATATAGATATATTCTATGAAATCTTTGATGATGATGACTTATGTAGATGGCATCTGGATTGGTATGATCAAATATAGCTAGGATATGATAGTTCAGACGAATCGAAGTAGAGATCACTTAGATAAACAAACTTGTTAAGTATTAACTTGCTTATAGATTTGATACGAATTAGAGTCAAGGGGCCACGTATGGTTTGTAATGCATTATCATTTTATTTTTATGAAATGGTTTGGTTTGTAATTGAGATTCAAGTAATTTCTTATGTTCACTCATTGAGTATATAATTGTATACTCATTCACTCACAAATTTGTTTTAGGTATCTTAAGTTCGATTAAGAATTTGGAATGGTAGTGATTGTACAAAAGTTTGAAAAGTCAAATATATTTTTAAATTTGACTCACAGTTTTATCAATTATATTTATTGGGATTGTTTTAAATTATTTATAGTACTCATTATTTTTTAAGTTTTGTAAAGAATATTTGAATTCACATATTTTATATAGTTTATATACTTGATATAAATCGAAAAAAAAAAAGAAGAGAAAAATATTTTAAAAAATAAATTTAAAACTTTTTATATTTTAGAGATATATTTTAAATCAACATAATATCTTTTCAAAATATGTTATGATTAACATGTATTTCGAACTTAAGATTAGGATGTGACATCTTGACCTCCAGGATTTAATTACCTTTTATTTGACTGCTTTCTATTTTCCTTTCCCAACAAATAATATAACAAATGATAATGAAATAAGTAACTATATTAATAAGTAGTTATAACTTACTTTAATTATAAATATACAAAAATCATAACTATAATTTAATTCAAACATAAATGTCATAACATCAATTTATTTTTAAATTCATATAAGTTATAACTTTAATTTAATTTCAAATACAAAAGTCTATCATAGTTAGATTAGAAAATAAATTAATATTATAAGAATATTATTTAAAAAATAGAATTATTGTTTGTTCAAATATATTTATATTCAGATATAAAGTAAACATTTTAAGTTAATTACATGCAGACTTTTCTACTGAGTTTTTAGATATAAGTTTAAAAAACCAAAAATTTTGGGCATTTGAAGTTTGAAATTCATACTTTAGACAAGAAAAACAAACATAGAACAATAAAAAATTTATACTAATTTTTATATAGAAACTTGTTTAATATAATAATGTTTTTTTTATTAAAATATGAAATTGATATTAACTAATAAAATAAATTATGTCAATAAATTTATGAGGTGGAGAATTTTTTTACAATAGATTAAAAATAAATATTCAAAAAAAATTTACATTCAATTATAACCAACCAGAGTCTTCAATTTTGTTTGATATAGTGTTATTTATACAATATTTTTAATGATGTCAATTTTTAATAATAAGATATACCCATTTTTTATATTAATATTTAATCAGTTATTAACAGATAAGTAACCTGTTTCAAGCGTTCTCGGATCAGATAACCGTAAACTGTCATAAATGCATAACCGACGTGTCAATTCCTAGACCTTCCACGTACACCATTTCAAAACCACATCTTTAACTGTTCTGTGTTCCCTCCATTTTCTCCATCGAAACACCCTCATCCGTCTTCTCCAGCTCTCTTGATCTACGCACTCTGGCGCATGTTTAGCAGACACCTCCACTGTACCACACTCACCATGACTACCCTATCTCCACCATCAACCACCGTTCAACCTGGCAGAATTCGAGTTTTGAAACAAGGATCACGACCGTCGGATCAGGGTACGGGTCCAGTGGTTTACTGGATGTTCAGGGATCAACGGGTGAAAGACAATTGGGCTTTGATACACGCCGTTGATCAGGCTAACAAGAATAATGTCCCTGTAGCCGTGGCTTTTAATCTTTTTGATCAGTTCTTGGGTGCTAAAGCCAGACAACTAGGGTTCATGTTAAGGGGTTTGCGTCATCTTCAGAGAAATATCGAAGAAACGCTGAAAATCCCTTTTTTCTTGTTTCAGGTGGGTTTTTATTTTTTTTTTTTTTAGTTTTAGATTTTAAGAATACCAATGAATTGTTCGTGTTCTAAAAATCTAATTTTCTTTCTTTTTGTTTTTGGTTGAAAAATGTGACATTTGCTATTCTGAATGCTTTTTATTGTTATTTTTGTGAGAAAAAGTGTATTAGATGAGCTGAATGTTTTAATGGATTCATTATTTGCTTTCTTTGCTTGAATGAATTGAATTTTAAGGTATGGAGATTTTTCTTTATTCGTTTTTTTGCAATTACATAGAAACTAAATGAAGCATTAAAGTTTGGAATTTTGATGAACTTTGTGGATTGAAATACACAGGGAGAAGCTGGAGAGACCATATCGAATTTTGTAAAAGAATGTGGAGCTTCTCTGTTAGTTACTGATTTCTCCCCTTTACGGGAAATTCGAAGATGTAAAGTTAAAATTTGCAAGAGGTTGAGTGATTCAGTGACCGTTCATGAAGTTGATGCGCACAATGTTGTACCAGTTTGGGTGACATCAGAGAAGTTAGAATATAGTGCGAAGACGCTCAGGGGGAAGATCAACAAATTGCTTCCTGAGTACCTCATTGATTTCCCTATGTTGCAACCTCTAGATAAGAAATGGGCTAGCAGTAAGCAGTCAGTTGATTGGGATAGCATTATTGCTAATGTCTTGAGGTAGATACTAATTGATTTGGGTGAGATGAGATTTATTGGGAGTGCAATGTTCGTCTTCTTGTTGTTGTCATCTTACTTATTTTTTATTATAGGAAGGGTGCTGAAGTTCCTGAAATTGAATGGTGTGAATCCGGAGAATATGCAGCAATGGAAGTATTGAGCGGAAATGAAGATGGTTTCTTAACAAAAAGGTTGAAGAATTATCCTACTGACCGGAATAACCCATTGAAACCCAGGGCACTATCAGGTCTCTCTCCATATCTGCATTTTGGGCAGATATCTGCTCAGAGGTGTGCCCTAGAGGCACGTAGAGCAAGGAAACTTTGTCCTGAGGTTAATGGTTTCAAACTTTTTGGATTTGATTGTTTAGCTTTTAGGTATCTGAATGCAAAGCATAATAGTGTACTCTAGAACTGAGGCTATTCTTATTTGAATTTCTGCCTGTTTCCCAATCCATAAGTAGTTGCAGTTCTGTGTCATACTGCATTATTTACCCTTGCATTGTCTTAATGTTTAATTATATTCTGATGTATAGCTTCTCTATCTACCTGCTACTCTTAAGGCAATTGATACATTTTTGGAAGAGTTGGTCGTGCGTAGAGAACTTGCAGACAACTTTTGCTTTTATCAGCCTAATTATGATTCATTAAAGGGTGCCTGGGAATGGGCTCGTAAGACTCTGAAGGATCATGCCTCTGATAAAAGAGAGCATATTTACACGTACGTAGCATTGCATTCTTTTGTTTGGTTAACGTGGATTGACATGATTCTTTATCACTGGCATTTGATTGTTGCTTACTGGGGTTGCAAAAAGTTTTTAATGGATATTGAGTTTGCAGGAAGGAGCAATTGGAGAAGGCAGAGACTGCTGATCCTGTAAGCATTTAATGTTCTAGATTTTGTTCTGGAGGGAACTAAATGTTGCATTTTGCACAAATTCTGCCAAAATTTTATTTTCTTGACCATTATCTTAATAGAATGTTCTTTTGGTTTGATGAAGATAATGCATTTTTGTACTCAATAATATTTCTTTGGGGTCCATTGCTGTACCACTGTGCTACTAATCTTCCTGTTGTTGTGCTGAGATTTTCAGCTTTGGAATGCTTCTCAATTAGAGATGGTTTACCATGGGAAGATGCATGGATTTATGCGGCAAGTAACTTCTTGATGGATCCATGTGTTTTTCTTTGATGCATGCTATAATTTATTGCAATTTTTATTTGATTTGTTTTGTAGTTCTTATAATTTGACAAATCATAAATTGCAGTCCGTTTTTTAGAGGTTTGGAGGATTTTTTCTGAAATGAAAGTTAATCATTTAGTGCCTATACAACAATTATATTTCTTATGAAGGCCACAGAATAATATTCTTTCTTGTAGTTTTACCTATATCAAGCTTTTGAATGCCTATGATTGCTTGGAATACTATAGTAGTACTTAAGATCAATCTTATGAATAATTTTGAATTAGTTCTTAATATTACAACTATCCCGTGACTGTCCATAAGGTGCCATCTCTTGTTTAGTTTGTTTGCTTGCTTCATATTTGCATCTGCAACCTTTGGTCTCTGAATCACGATGTATTGTTTTGATTTCTCTTTTGCAGTATACTCATGAATGTCAACTGATAATTGGGGGTTATTATTGGAAATTAGATTAATCTTTGCTCAAAGATGTTGTTAATACTTGTCACATTCATGTTGGTTCTGTTAGAGAGTTTTACTTCATCTGTAATAAAATAGTCATAGTCATTACTTATTTATCACTGTGAAAATGAAGAAAATATGACATG
Source organism: Trichilia minutiflora (assembly GCA_035590515.1). Lineage (NCBI taxonomy): Eukaryota > Viridiplantae > Streptophyta > Magnoliopsida > Sapindales > Meliaceae > Trichilia > Trichilia minutiflora. The sequence goes on along the minus strand of JAVXUL010000016.1, from coordinate 8,136,157 downwards.
CAGGATGTATTGGGCAAAGAAAATTCTTGAGTGGACAAAAGGACCTGAAGAAGCCCTTGCGATATCCATATATCTAAATGACAAAGTAGGCTTGTTGACTTTCAATTCTCTTCCTTTGTCTTTGTCACAAAAGTTTTATTCAGCTTAAATATCTGAAAATGAACATGCAGTACCAATTAGATGGGAGGGATCCAAATGGATATGTTGGTTGCATGTGGTCAATATGTGGTGTTCATGACCAGGTTTGAGTTTTACAAAATCTGCTTTATTTTTTGTTGCTTGGTGGAATTTATTATTCATTTATCATCTACATTCATTCCAGGGCTGGAAAGAGCGACCAGTCTTTGGGAAAATACGCTACATGAACTACTCTGGGTGCAAAAGGAAATTTGATGTTGATGGATACATTACTTATGTCAAGAGGTTAGAGGGTCATGCTAAGAAGAGAAAAGCAGAGTCTCTGGTCGCTGGAAAGTCAAAGGAACTTCGTTGTTAACATTTGGGATTCTTTATGTTAGAATATTCAAATTGGAAATATGAATCAAAATCTTCATAGTCATGCAGATTTTAAAGCCAAAAGACACGGTGGTAATGATCTAATGATCTAGAGATCATATATATGGATGATGGACGGAGTTCTAATCCTTTCCTCCTAATCATACGTTTAGAGATGTAAATTCTGCAGTGCAGATAGCATGACTATCATGCAAAGTACATTCATTAAGTACAATTATTTTCTATTTAATCATACTTTCCGCAGCCTAGCGCCTCTCTCAAATTTACAAATTACAGTTCCGCGTATATCATCTAGGACAAGGCTGCTTGGTTGACTTGTTTCTTGCAGACGATGAATGCACTTGAAATTTAGTTTAGATTGTAGCTGTAGCTAGTATTTAATAGAACACCGGAGCCAGAGCAAATGCCTTTGGGCTGTTAGAATGATAATACGAATATTGGTATTTATTTTCTTATACTTGATGGCTACAAGTACTTTTTAGTCGAGCTTTTTCAATAACAATTTTCAATTACAGTGGTGAAAATTAGTTTTCAAGATGGACATCATTTGTAACTGCAGAATATCTTTGTCTACAACAAAGCTTCAATCACAGGGAAGAAGAATAATCAAAAAAATACTATTAACTAGTAGGAAAGTGAACGATGGACATGCATTTACCAGATAATCTGCAATCCCTTTCAATATGAAGATTCATTAGTCTCATATCATTAGAGATGCATCTTTGAAATGCCTCTCCATCCGCACACACATGAAGATAGCAAAACCTCCAACTACTAAATTTCGGCAAAAAGCTAGAGATTAGAGATTTGTATACAACTCAGAATGCCTTTATGGTGATATATAATCAATATGAACTCAACGTATAAGATCCAGGCTATATTCACAAGGAATCTTTCCAAGCACATGGAAATAACTCTTATCCACAAAAGTTTGGTCCCGGGAAAAACACCACCACCTCTATCTAGCTGGAGAATTAGAGTACAAGATTATGCAATAAGAAAAAGCAATAGCAAATGACAATTATCAAAAGAGACCAAACACAGAATAAACAACTCAGAATAAGAAAATGCCAAATTTTTTACTTTGACCCCCAAATCCACTAACGTTAACTTATCCCTCCATGGTCTCGAAGCTTAACTTCTATTGAGCAGCAAAACTATCATCAACAAATAAATTATTAAGGGGATGGGTCTAAACCCTTATCGTTACTAATAACACTATTGCTGATATTGCTGTTACAGTACCTGCAAAGCACCTTGCACTTGATTATGTTTCCATAAACATAGAACCCAGGTGCCACCATTATCCGAACAATGGCTGGAACCAAATTGCAGGCTCTGTCTCCACCCATATCCTCCATGTAAACAGAATCAAACGTCACTCCCTTATCCAATCTGAAGATTGGCAACGATGGGTGAACCGAGTTAGCCAAAAGGTGAACCAACCACACACTTTTTGATGCACTAAAGAACGCTTGCAACAATGGCTCAGGCCATGCTCTATTCCAACCCAACATGGCAACTATCTCACTCATTTTCCTGTCGCAAAACCTGCTAAAATCTTCACTGAAATGCCTTGTTCCCTTGCTCAGAACTTCTTCCCAAGCCAAGTCCTTTAGAACATTGAACGAGGCAAAATTAGCTTCACATAAATATAATGGGTTCAGGATTTTATTAGCAGCATTCTTTTGAAAACCAACTGATTCAAAATCTTCAAACATGGCCTTATTCAACAAGGCTTCGAGATAGTAAAGTATACTCTTTGGGTTATTGGAGGACGAAATCTTTATATCATAAGGTTGGAGAAGAACTGATATTCTCTCGTAAATTTTGGTTCCCATGTGCCTCAGTAGCATAGTGAGGGATCTGCTTAAAAGCCGAACTGAGGAGCGAGCTTCAGATACAGAAATCAAAAACTGTTCTATCACTTTGTCATTACCAACCATGAAATCTTGATTTCTAATTTGAGGGGTACTGTAAATCTCTTCAGCTCTGAATGGTGAATTGGCGGTACATTCATCTAGTCCAGACTTCAAATTGTGGCAATAAACCTCAAGCTTGTTAAGTGTGTTCTCCAGCTCGGCCATGGAGTACTTAAGCTTGGAAGCTTCTGACAATGCTTCATCTCTCTTTCTTGTAGCCTGCTTCAGCTTATGTGTAAGCTCAGCAACTGCAATCCTCCATTGCTCCTCTCTTGCGCTTGATATATCCGTTGATTTTGGGCTCTTTCTTGTTAATGAATGAAAAATTGATTTGAAAATTCCATTTGGACTCGCCATGAAAGACGAACCTTTGTTGACGCCGTTGTTGTTATCTAAAGGAACCACAGAGATCTTCTCTCTAGAGTGTGGCCTGCACTTGTTGCAAGAAACAGTACTATCTGCTTCATCAGACATATCTTGCCGTTTCTTGCTATGGTTGTTTTTGCTGTTTTTCCCACTTGGATGATGAAGAGGTGTTGGTTGATGCTTATACGTCACTACTACTCCATTGTCAGCACAACCACTGTGCTCTGATTGTTGGCCTTCTCTTTCACATTCTTGAATCTGCAGCAAAGAAATTAAAAACCCACCAATGAAACAAAAAGAACAAGAAGAAAACGAAGAAAATAATCTATTTCAAAACCAATTCAATAAAGTTTACAACATATGGTTTGTACTCTGTTATTTTCCTAAGAAACAAACAACGAGCTAATTTCGGTAACTTACAGGGGTGAAACGAGGTGATGGGAGAGGAGAAGGAGGAGGTGGAGGTGATTTGGACGAAGAAAGCAAAGATGAAGACGAAGGAGCCATGCTAGCTATTGGAGACAGTTTGCTTGTTATCTGAACCTCTTATTCTTACAAGTTGTGATTTTTTGTACATACTCTTCTTGTGGGTACGGATTGTTAGTCTATCTGTATTTCTCTGAGTTTTGATCTCTTATCGTTTTCTTTCATTTTCTTAGGTTGAATTTTCGTCGTCTTGTAATCATGGTTGTGTGGAATCGGAGGTGAAATGGTAAAATTTGATCGCACACACCCCGTGCTGAACAAGACACTACAGCAATGGGGATATCTTATTATATGGTTCGATATCTGAGCATTAATAACAATTCAATTCAAAATTAATGTTCTATTCAAATACAGGAATTTAAAATAGGGATTTAATAAATATCACTTACTATACTGCGACATCTCCAATTTTGGTTAAACCCCTTAACTTAATCATGTGAATTAGGTATAAATCCTTTGCAATTTATTATTTATAAATTTTAATGTTTAAAATTGAAATTGAAATTTTTATTATTTAATTAATATCTATTTAATAATTATTATTTATCTACTTAAATTTAATTTTAAGATACGTTAATTTATTTAAGGGGGAATGACATTTTTCCCCCTGATGTTTGACAAAAAAACAATCTCCCCCTGCACTTTTTTTAAGTAAATCTCAGCCATTGATTAACAAAAATGGACAGCTAAGATTTGCTTAAAAAAAGTGCAGGGGGGAGATTGTTTTTTTGTCAAACATCAGGGGGAAAACGTCATTCACCCTTTATTTAATATATTCTTAACACGTAAACTCTTTGATAACATAATTAATTATTTAAACAATTATATTATATTAATTTAATTATTTAATAAATTTATTTTTTAAAATTTATTCTTAATTGAGTGTGAATTAAATATATTTTTAAATAACTTTTTTGAAAAATTAATTTATTAGTATATTTTTTATTATAAGATAAAAGATAAATTAATCAATATTTATTATTATATTATTATCTATCATCAAAAAAATTAATTAAACAGTATTATTATTTAAAGCAAAGATTTTTATCATGTAATAATTTGAATTAATCTTTTAAGTTTGTGTATATGTATGAGCTTTAATTATTTATTTATTTGAACATAATAAAAAAAGTCAATAATTTATTAATTATTTATATTCATTATTAATAATATAGAGTGAAGTATAATCTAATAGAATAAATATCATCGTCTCTATGTAATGATGATACAATTTAAGAGTAAATTTATTTCGGTTATTCTGTTGAATTTACAAATTAATTAACTTGATTTCATGAATTCTCGATATTGCACACTTTACTTATAATCTTGTACTAAATTTAATAATATTGAAATATAATTTTAAAATATAATATTTAAAAAGCTAACATTGTTTAATACACACATTTTAATTTTAAAATATAATTTTTAAAATACAGTCTAATAATTTTTTTATAGCAAATAATAATATTAGTGATGTCTAACGGGCCCGAACCAGCGGGTTCGGGCCGGGTCGGGCCGGGTCGACGAGTCGGGGGGAGCGGAACCGGACCGGCCCGGGAACAATAACGGGCCGGGCCGGGCCGGGCCGACGGTTCGGGAAAAGTGGAACCGGCCCGGCCCGTATCGGGAACAGTAACGGGCGGTTCCGGGCCGGTTCCGGTTCGTCAGACGGTTCCGG
>JAVXUL010000016.1:8115992-8131089 GCA_035590515.1 Trichilia minutiflora | reverse complement strand
AGGTGGAGAGTTTGTTAACCAAGACTTTGAGTCTTTTTGTGATGAGAATGGGGTCACACATAATTTTTCTGCACCTAGAACACCATAACAAAACGGGATAATTGAGAGAAAGAATAGAACATTTCAAGAGATGGGTAGAACCATGCTTAATGAGTATGAGTTATCTCAATACTTTTGGGCTGAGGCTATAAACATTGCATATTACATTTCTAATAGAGTTTTGATTAAGAAATTCCTAGGAAAAACTTCATATGAGTTGCTCTATCAAAGAAAACCTAAGATCAAACACTTTAGAGTCTTTGGATGCACTTGTTACATCCTTAACACCAAAGACAATATTGAAAAATTTGGGCCTAAGTCAGATGTGGGTATCTTTCTGGGTTATTCTTATAAGAGCAAAGCATATAGAGTATACAACAAGAGAACTCAGGTTATAGAAGAGTCTATGCATATCACTTTTGATGAGTTAGAACCTGATGTGACAAAGATGCTTACTAAAGAGAAGATTGAAGAATTAGATGTGACAAATAAGTTGAATGATTTGAAGTTGAGTGAGAATCTTAATGAGAAGCATAAAGAGCATGTATAGGCTCATTTTAGGAAACTTCTTGTAAACTACTTTATATTTTTGATGATGAAATGAAAATTTATATTGATTTTATTTGATAAACAAAATTGCATGTATCCCTTTTGTTAAAGCCTTCATTTCTTTGCATTCGTCTTGCCATCCAACTTCGTCAGGGTTTTGAGACAACCTTTTCTCTTTTCTCACCAAATGGTAATTTAGTGGCTTTTTGTCAGATTTTTTATAAACAGTGCCAGCTATTGAGGTGTCAATTTGAATATGACTGTCACATCATCGGATCCTTGCTGAAGGGAGTTGTTGACTGAATCCTCTCCTACAGAGCTTCACCTCAAAGTTCTTACAAGATAATAACACACTAGGAGTCATGTCGGATGAAGGTCCTGACCAAAAAATTCTGATGTCTAAGTCAGATATGGTGAATTCTGGTAAGCAAGTCAAAATAGAATAAAGGGATTGGATCTCTGTTACCAAGTATGGAGAAAAAGGGAAGACGGAAGAGAAATGCTCACAAAAGATGCTAGTGGAAAGCTAAAGCCTTTTTCTCTGGATTTGGAGATTTCTTTATGTCCCCTTCTGTTGGAGAAACACCCCCTCTTTATATAGTACCCTGGGGATGTGACTGGGCATCGGAGAATGGGAATGATGAGACTTTAGTGCCTTTGGATAAAGTGTAGTCGCATGCCATTAGTGTGTCAGCTGACATTCTGCAAATTCTAGGTTTACTACTATCACATTGTCTGAAGATGGATGATGGATGGGATAGGCAACTCCTAGGGCAGGGCATCTACTCCCATCACAGGGCCTGCTATGTCAGTGGTTATTCCCATTTTTGGTAACGTGGGTGCGTGATTGGCGGTTTTCTAGTTGGGGGCTTCTTGCAAGTTGGTGAAGAGGAGATACTTTCTGTGAGAGGCCAATATAGTTGTAAAGCTGACTCTGTATTTTCTAGGGGATGATTGGGTCATCTTGAGGCAGACACGGGTTCCCTAAGGCCTACGGTTGCTACCTGCCTAAGGGTTTCAACTGCTGGTACCTGAAGGTTGTGGCACGTCTCTGAGTCTTGAGGGTAAACCACCTGAGGATCATCAGATGCCTCTAGAGGGTAGTGCGTGTTTGTCTGGGAAATCGATTTTCTGAGACCTAAGGCGGATTTGCCTGAGAGGATGACTCCCTGGGATGGGAGACTAGACTTCTCCGAGAGGTCGACTCCCTAGGACTTGAGATAGGATTTCTCGAGAGGTTGACTCCCTAGGACCTGAGGCATGATTCCTTAAGAGGCTGACTCCTTGGGGCTTGAGGTCAGGTACACCTGAGAGGTTGAAATGCCTGGGACGAGAGTGCCACGTTTCTTTCTGATGAGGTCCCACGTGTCACTTGCATATTTTTTCCCAATAAGGTTTAAATGAACCCCGAAAAACTTTATTTCGCTTTAAATTCGAAGAATCCCCAATTTTAGCTTGAAATCACTGTTCATCTAATTTTTAAATCTTGTTCAAAATGCAAAAATATCAGTACTATAATGAAGAAGAGATTCAATGGAGTAGGAATATACAAAAATTTTTATGAAACAACAAAGATTTGAGAGAGAGAAATAATGAAAATCTAATAGCAAAGGAGGAAAAAAAAAGCTTGCTGGTTTCTTATGGTTCTAGGAATGATTTTTTTTAGAAGAAGAATAGTGCCCCTTTTTTATACTATACAAAATTGATAAAAAGACAAAAATACCCTTGAATTTTGAATAAAATAAAAAGGAAATAAAAAATGTAAAATATTTATCTAGACTTCGCTTTCGCTTTCTATTTTTTGTTTCTACTTAATCATTTATATGTCTAGTTCAATATATAAAAAACAATTCATAAATCGGATATTCCAATCAACGAAAATTTAAATTTAAAGTTCGGATACTCAATTAAAAGCTTAAGAAAAATTTTCTAAATTCATCCAAAATCAATTAATTTCATCTAAATTTATTTAAAATAATTAATAAAAAACAAAGTAAATTAATTATTTTTAACACTCGAACAAATATGTTTTTTAAAATAACAAAAATGCCATATTTTAAAAAATAAGATATAACAATCTACTCCACTTAAAGGAATTTTGTTCCCAAAATTCAATGTACTTTATTAAAGTGACAACATAACAAAAGTAATATGTCAGTAAAACTCATAAAATCAAAATTCAATCAAACTAATTCTACCAAAACAAAAGACTACTAACAATTGAAATTGTCAATTACAAACGGACGATAAACTTAAGAAACGACTTAAATATCAAATTGAAATTAACATAAAGAAATGGTAATGCAAAAATTTTCAATCAAAACTATAAGAGCAAAACAGAAGATGGCAAAGGGAACATGATATTTATTTTTAAATAAAACCCCCATAAATTTTGTAAAGGTACGAACAAATAATCTATAAAATCATTATGAAAAAGAATACACTAAAATATGAAAGAATGCCACATATTTTGTAAAATAAAATCACACTTCATGCCCAATAATGTGAAGAAATCTATACTTAATATAAAAGACATTTGCTATCAAGAAACAGAAATCAATACTAAGAATAAAAAAAATACCAGTTTATGTAGAATTTGTCAGTAAATACAACCAATTTATAACTGAATATGCCTTTAAAGGATTATAAACACATCTTTATTGGAACAAAGATTTTCTTTAAAAAAATGATAAAACACTAATAGAACAAAAATATCAACTTCAATTTCATGCATCAAGTAGTATTCTATTCTGACCACATGGACCACAAACTGCAAAAATAAAATTCAATGCAAGCTATATCTATTCTAGGCATCAAAACAAATATTTTGCGACAAACAGCTATAAGACTACACATCATATTTCAAAAGAATCAAATTAATCATTTGCGAATAAGCAAACTTGTAACTTTTAAACAAAGTGAAACATTTTCTTAATTTCAAAAATTGAATTTCTCATGCCACATAACAATAAAATGTATTTAATCTTCCTAACTCACTCTATCTAATCATGATAAAAACCAAACTATAAAGCAGAAAACTTTCACTCAGAACGAAAAGAAAAATAAAGAGGAAAGACAAAAATGAGCAGTAAAATAAAATCAAAAGCTGAAAGTTAGGATAAAACCAAAGAAATTTTATAAATACTTGATAGAAATATCACCATATCAACAAACTTTCTGTAGTTAATTACTGAACAAAAACAAAAATAAAACCACAAGAGTCAAGAATTCAGAAAGCAAATTTCACTTTTATTTTCATTGCCCCACATATATATATAACACCAAAAATTCTATAATCATAATTTTCTAAACTCAAAGGAATCCTTATTCCATACAAATATCTCAATCCTTATAATAAGGAGGAAAAATGTAATGGAAGGCTAAGAGCAAGTAAAAGCAAATACAAATTTTATAGCTTCTTGAACAAAAATACTATTGCAATACCATCAAATTTCTATAATTAATTATAGCTACTAAAATTGAATAAATTCTTCAAATCAATTAAAATTAAAATTATAAAGTATTATCAACTTACCATGTAAATATATCCACACTTTACTTAAATCAAACACAAAAATCACAAGTTAAATAAGAAAACACCATACTAACAATTGAAATATATATGTATATGGTGATGATAAAATTTAGATACTTGACTCACTTGAGTCCACTGGGTATTCTTCAAAAATTATTAAAAAATCACATAAAACTTAATCAAATTAAATTTCAAACTCAAATGAGAATTATATAAAACTTATATATAATATTTCAAACATTTTCAAAACCAAATACTCTGATATTATATTGTCACACCTGATCCAATGCTTATCAACGATATTATTTGCTTTGGCCCAATACTTGAGACCTCATGATTTTGTTCTTAGAATAGGTTATCACGAAGACTTTCTAAGAGGTCATCCATCTTGGTACTACTCTCGTTCAAGCACACTTAACTGCGTAGTTCTTGAGAATAAACTACCACCCATCCTAAAAAGCTTCATTGACAACTTGGTTCCAACTCTACATATATAGCCCAATAACTTTCTCTTCTATTTCGTTGTGGAATTTGATTCATTCCTGTCCCCTGTCATCCTAGAAGCCTGTCAGAAGCTGCTCTTTACTCAGGCTCCTTCGTCCCGGTGTCACTTCCCGTCTTTATTGGATTAGGATGTTATAGGGCCACTAAATTTCATCTGATTCATCCTTGAACCACCACCATCGTACTAGAGGAGAGTTGGCTCTAATAAGAAGTTAAGAGGGAAGTTGAAAAAGAAGATACTGAGCTAAGAAGCGATCCTCAAGAAAAAAACCATATGTGACTACCATTTAGTAAAAGATAGAGCTAAAAGACTAACAAAAGCACCCATGAGATATAGATATTTAGATATGATTACATTTGTATACCTAACAACTGAGGAAGTGAAAGAAAATGAACCAGTCACTATCGAAGAAGCTCTAGAAAGTTCAAAAACTGATAAATGGTATAAGACCATATGTGAAGAGATGGATTCTCTAAGAAAAAAATGAAACTTGACAGTTAGTGAAGAAATCGAAAGGAAGAAAGCTAGTTAATAGTAAAGAGATCTTTAAAAAGAAAGAAGAGGTTGATGAAAAGTTTAAGTACAAGGCTAAACATGTAGCAAAGGGCTTCATGCAAAGATATAGGGTAGACTATATGAAAGTGTTTTTAACAGTAGTAAGGCATGTTTTCATCAAGTTAGTACTTGTCTTTGCAGTTGTTTATAACATTGAATTAGAGCAAATAGATGTCAAAATAGCATTTTTATGTAGGAAGCTCACTAAAGAGATATATATGAAGCAACTCGAGTATTTCAAAGCAAAAGAAGTTGAGAATCAAGTATGCTTGCTCAAGAAATCATTGTATGGGCTGAAGTAATCACCAAGATAGTGGAATATGGGTTTGATGATTTCATGATACGGAATAGATACCCTAGAAGCGAGTATGACCATTGAATTTACTTTCAAGGCAATAACATAGATGAGTGTAGATGATTTTGTCTATTTACTCATCTATGTCGATAATATGCTGTTAGTAAGTAAGAGCAAAGAGGGGTTAATCAGATTGAAGACTCAATTGAGTTCAAAATTTGAGATGATAAACCTCGGGGCTATAAGAAAGATCCTAAGGATTGAAGTCATCAAAGATTAAAGTCAAGGATTATTAATTCTCTCACAAGAGAAGTATCTGAAGAAAATTCTTCAAAAGTTTAATATGAAATATTCCAAAAATCAAAATGCCATTGGTAGCACATTTTAAACTCTCAAAGGAACAAGAGTCCACAAGCGCAAAGGAGAAGTAAGTAATGATAAAGACTAGTTATTCAATAGCGGTTTGAAGTTTAATGTCTATTGTGCATGAGATTAAATTTGGTATACTCAATGAGCTAGATCAATAAATTCATGGCTAATCTAGCAAAGTCTCATTGGAAAGCTATAAAATGAATCCTGAGATATATTTAAAAAAATCATAAGTTATTGTTTGACGTATCAATTCAAATATCAATGGACCAACAAGATTTACACACTCTATAACATATTTGAAAAAGAGAAGATCGCTTACAAGTTATGTGTTCACTATATATGGATGCATGATTAATTGAAAGGCATTACTGCAACATGTAGTAGTGCTGTCGATGTTTAAAGCTTAGTACATAATAATGGTGAAAGCAATTAAGGAAGCATTATGGTTAGAAAAGTACATTATTGAGTTAAAAATTAATGATGAAACTTTAATAGTATATTACGATAACCAAAGTGCAATACAACTATCAAAACTATCAAGTATTTTGTAAAAGAACTAAATATATTGATATAAGGCTTCGCTTTATCATAGATATATTAATTAAGGAAAAGGTTGATGTTCAAAAGGTAGATACGAAAGAGAATGTGATTGATTTTATGACAAAGGTGGTGTTAAATAAAATTTTCTCACATTGTTGTAAATTAATAGGCATGTTAGCTAATACATGAAGAATTAGTTGAGAAAGGTTATTAGAGGTAGAATCAATGTATTGGTAGCAAAATTGTGTACTAAGTAAGGTTAAAGATTGCTAATGTGAAGAAAAGAAGAAGAAGAAAGAAGATTCAAGGTTATAAAACTTGAATTAAGGTAGAGATTATAAAGATAATTCAAATTTTTTTAGAGGAAGAACGATTTGAGGATGGGTTCTAGCCTCAACACTAAAATAAAAGGACAAATGAAAGCCAGAATACTAAAGGAATGTAACCAAAAGAAGCAGTGGATAATTGGTGTAAACTTTCCTTTGGACCATTGCCAGAACTAGTATCGAATATGGATTATTAGAGAGAATAAATGTTGGTTCCAAGTTAGCTCGAGTTTAAGAATTGCATACAAATGGCGTCAAACTTGTTTGTACAGGCATTGGATTCCTTTAAGGATCTTAAAAGGAAAATTTTAAATCTTCTAATTCTATTAAGATTGATCTGGAGTTTTCAGAAAACTATAAATATAAGTTAATTTCTCAATTGAATAGAAGGATTGGAGAGAGAATTAGGAGATTAGAAAACTTAGATAATGTGAGTTGAAAGAGGTGAACAATATGTTGAGGTATTATTCTTGGCCTTGCAATCATCAAATCTCTAGTTAATAAAATTCTTCTTCTCTATTAAATTTAGTTCTTAATTGTGATATGTGTTGTGCTTTGGAAATTATATTCTTTGCTTCATTTTTATGGTTATTAAGCAATCACATAGCTTCTGTATCAACTAGTGTTTGAAGAACTTCTTGGTTTTGTTGAATGTATCTCAACAATTGGCAAAGAAAAGAAATCCGCCGTAATCGATGAATAGCTATCAAGGTTTGTTCACCGGCTTCTTCTAAGTAAATCAATGGTTAAAGATTGAAAGCCAATTTTCTTTTTTATGTGACCAGAAATGGCAACTCTTCTAGAAGAGAAGAGAACTTCGGCTTGTTGGGTAATTGGGCTAAAACAACGCTTATAATGAAGGCAACAGATCCCTATCCACCATAATTGGACTTGTATATTGGACTGCCATTGTAATCGACGTAAATCCTATCCCATCAATTCCGATACTCAATCGTAGAATCCTTTTTGAATACAAGGCAATCAGAGTTGTCAATTAGCATGGCATTGATAGTAAGCATTTCATAGAATCTTTCAAAAAGACAACGAATTTGGAAGGTTGTGGTTCTAGAGAGTGAGAAGTTGTTTATGAGGTAATGAATAGTGCTAACAAGGTGATTACAGAGATAACGAGAAGTTTATACCTCACCGAAGATGGCAAAAGTGGATTGGCCATTCTGTTTTAAGTATGGGTGAACCAGTGGTATCAATATCATGAAGGGGATGTGCCACCGTGGTAGATGGTGAGTGAGGTCTATGTGTAATTGATGTCAGTGGAGCGGAGAGACAGTGATCCCATAGACAATGGAAAAGGGAGATGAGACGGCCAAAATAGAGAGATACAATAAAATAGTGTATTATTAGCGTATCTTGGTAACATTGGGTACTGCTAACTTCAATCTATTGAAAATTGTTGGATTTCTTTTCTTTACCAATGACATTGAGCATCGTCAACCCCAATCTATTTAAAGTTGTCAGATTTCTTTTCTTTGCCATTGATGTTGAGCATTGTCAACTCTAATCTATTCAAAGTTGCCAGCTTTCTTTTCTTTACCAATGACATTGAGCGCTGTCAACTTCAATCTATTTAAATTTGCTAGATTTATTTTCTTTGTTAATGACGTTCAGTACCACTAACTCCAATTTATTCTATGGTTCTTAGAATTATCAGTTGTCATTATTAGTCATCATCACCTTGAAGATAACAACTTTATAATATGTTTGTTCGATTTCATGATCTAGTTTTCAAACTCAAATTAATAAACCTTTTACTACCTTGAAAAATATTAAAGAGTTATCTTATCTTATTATTAGAATTATCTTACATCTAACTTATCTGATTCCTTTCTATTCTATAAATAAGCAGTTATATTCATGTATTATTATCATCTCAATTAATATACAATGATTCTCTTTTATCATTTAATCAACAATTTGAGCTTGCTATTATTGTTAACATATGTGCATTAACTCAAAAGCAAAGACCTTAGGTTGTAAATCAGTTGAAAGCGAGGTAAAACTTTCTCCAGAACGAAAACTTCTCCGTTATGAAGACGATAGTATAACCTACCTGAGGTACAGACCTTAGTTGACCCATTTTTGTACAATTTTGTACAGATAATAAGCTCAAGCTTATAGTTGACCTCTAGTGGTTCAACGGTTCATTAAATTAGATAAACTTTACGAGAAAGCATCAGGTAAAATATGTTAAGACTTTGTAAGATACCTTCCAATAGAGGGAGTAAGACAAACATCAAGCATCTCTGATAAGGTAAAATTGAGGTATTTCAGAAGAGATCCTTTAAAAAAGATCATCCAGCAGAGGTCTTTTACAAGAGATCCGCGCATCCTGATAAAGTAAAACATATTACATATTTTTTGGTTGAATTATGAGGGAGGCGAGCGATTCAATGAAATAGGGCCCAATTTAAAATTTCACCAAAGGGTCCAGATATTAGCCCACAAATAAATAAAACTTTTCATAGATTGGGCTGATTCAACAAAACAAAGGCTCATTTTTTAAGACTGCTTTTCTGGGAAAAAATATACTAGTCATCGTCAACGACCTCCCTGTTTTGGATTTCACCGAATCCCCGACAACGACCAAAACGAGAAAAATGGAATTCTGCTTTTCACAAGGAATTCCAACATCCTGTTCCGATAGTTAGCGATCCTAAAACTCTAATTCCAATAATCTTTTAACAACATAAAAGATCGCAAAAGAGTCCAGAGGCTTAGCTTGGCCAGGCCGAATGGCATGGAACGTGTTCAGATATTGCACGCTTCTACGTGCTCTTGGTTCTGTAATGATATTAATAGTCATTGGAATAATCGGTGTCTCGTATTATGCTGTTGTTGTAGCGAAATATGGTCCAGCTCTCTTGCAAGGAGGTCTTGATTCGATCACAGCTTGTTTAGTTTTGTTGTTATTTCATGCTTTGGTATGCTCCTTTATAATTTGTTGTGATGTGAATTTATTTGGTTTTTAACATCTTTGCATTACATAAATACTCATTTCTGATGGTCATTTTTGTTTTCTCTGGTATTAATACGTTGAGAAATGGAAGTGAATCAAAAAGAATGTGGCCTATTTCTAATTAATGCTTTATCTCTTTAACATTGGGAAGAGATGAGAATGGAGATGGTTTAGCTTGGAATTTTATTAACTGAGTGGAGATGGTATTGGCTATTTTATCTCCACTGAAATAAGAAAAATTGAAGTTGGTTTTGTTCATTGTTTTTTTCAGCCCTGAAATGACAAAAAAGTAGCCATGAATTGAAGTTGATTGTAGATTCAATATGACTTGTTTAGAGTTTGAGTGAATTTAATTCTTTTCAATATTGCAACATCAAATTTCCTCTTCTCCAAAATGTGGAAGTATATGAGTTATTGTGGTTGTGGCAAGTTACAGGATTTTCAAAAAGAAAATTAATATTTCACCGCCACCCATCTTTAGTACTCAAGACAAGAAGCGTGACAAAACATTCTAGAATAGAGTTATTATTAATTAAAATAAGTTAAAGTATTGTTTTAATCTTAATATGCTAACTTTGACGATGCAGTTGATGATGGTATTATGGAGCTACTTTTCTGTTGTGATAACGGATCCAGGTGGTGTTCCACCAAATTGGATTCCTACGCTAGATGAGGAGACAGGTGATGTCAATCCATTGGTAGGATCAGATGATGGTAGTGTTGGTCTGGGTTCAAACCAATCAGCTATGCTTATTGAGCCAAAAAATGAAGGAATACGATTTTGTCAAAAATGTAATCAGTTTAAGCCTCCTCGTTGCCACCACTGTTCTGTTTGTGAGTTACTAACTTGCAATTTTATTTGTGTACCCTTCTTGTTATCTCATTTATTGAATTAAACAAGGTTAATGTGTTATTGCTTCTAGGTCGGAGGTGCATATTGAAAATGGATCATCACTGTGTATGGGTTGTGAATTGTATTGGGGCGTTCAACTACAAGTATTTCATTCTTTTCTTGGTATGCTAACTGTTTTATGTCTCAGTATATGTGCTCTTCTACTAGAAGCCTAACTAAAGTGGTAAAGGTAGTATAGTATGTGATTGAAATTTATGATTCAGTACGGATTGACTCATTCCTGTCCTTCTATTATTTGTCCATAGCTTTTGATCTTGTGATATAGCTGTTATTGACGACTAAAGTCCTTGATTTCTTATGATATCAACTACAAAGTACAAATCAACATACATACATGTACAAATATCATGAATGCTGGTCTAAATTTGAACCTTATTCGTACTTCTTGCCACCCTTCACCATGTCAGCTGGGACCTGGGGTCTAGTATCAATCATATCTATTGTTGAAATTAAGGTGCATATTAGGTTTACTATATTATGAGGCTATCATATTTTACTGCTTTAATAGCCAGACATACTACTTGTCTCACATATCTGCATAAAATAACAGAAGACCCTAAGTCTCAGATGCCATTTGCCAATAGCTTATAAAATAAATATTTTAGGTTAGCGACGGAAGAAGATGAGAAACATTGAACTACTATGAGATAGTTTCCACTGAAGAGGATTAGCACACTCAGTTCTTGCCAATATAAAGTATTCAGTTTTGACAACATTTAGTAACTTCAAGAAAGAATAGTTGGTAGCATTTTAAAGCCAGAGTATGTGTGATTGGATTTTTAATATCGACAATGCCGGGACAGTTTTGTTGTGCTCAAGGAAGTCATAATGAAGAATAAAATTTATTAATAATCTTATATGTTTTCAAACTTGAGTGTTTGGACTTGAATTCTCTGTTAAGTTCTTGATTTGTTTGTAGTTTCCTATAACAATTACGCTCATCTTTCTTCAAGCGTTAATCTTCCTGTAACATATTTTGATTCAATCTTTTACTTTGCTCTTTCAATTATTATTTAGTAGGCACCTTGCCAACAACTTATTTTAAGAATCAATTATAGAAAATCATCTAGTGGCAGTTTCAATTCTTGAATCGTGACATATGTTAAATGAGTATTATGTTGGTTGAATGTGGTGCTTATGCCTTAGCATTCATCTTTGCTTTCAGAAACTAACTACCCAGTGATAAAAATTGGCATGACTGAGTGGTATTGATCAAATATAATATTGCTGAGTGGTATCTTTGTTGTTGAATTTTTATGCAGTTTTATACATTTCTTGAGACAAGTGTTGTAACTGTCTCATTGTTGCCAGTTTTTATTGCATTGTTTGCTGATGGAGAGATGCCCACATCTCCAGGAAATCTTGCAGCCACTTTTATCACATTTGGTAAATTCCAAAAACTTATAATATTTTTGCATCTAATATATATTGTTTGTATCCTTACCTTGTCATTTTTATTGGTGTCTGCTCTGTGCAGTCCTTAACTTATCATTTGTATTGAGTATTCTGGGCTTTCTGATTATGCACATATCATTATTGCGCAGAAATACTACGACTATTGAGGTAGTACCTTTGGTTACTTAGTCTTTCTTATGTTTTCTAGTTAACTGTCGAAGCTTTAATGCTAGTGTATTTAACTTCTATTGTTTTTGATTGCTCAATTTCTTATTCAGGCATTTGAGAAGATAACCACTCTTAAATGGCGTTATGATCTTGGTTGGAAGATGAACTTTGAGCAGGTTTCTCGTTTATTTTTGTCTCTATCTTTTGTGTGTGCATGTGCATGGGTCTTTTTGTGTAGGTCTATGATTTTCAGAATGGATCATGTGTTATGCAAGATGGCTTGCCTTAAGTACTTCAAGTTCTAAAATATAAATGCATTACTGCCACTAAAGTGGAAAAATAGTCTGATTTAGTTCCTCCCACAACGTTTTTGTGATTTAAGTTTTGTCTTCTAAGAACATAAAGCTTGAGGGTTGAAATTTGTTGTTATCACAAACTTTCTGAATTTGCTTCCATATCCAGCATGATACAGGTTATCCAATATTAGAAATATAATTTTTCTGATCCTGTTCTTTGGTCTCATGCTTCCTCAAGGTTTTGGTTGTTCATGCTTGCCCATGTAAGACATTTGCTGTCTTTTGCCACCCAACATAATATGATTATTTTTAAGGTTTATGCCTGACTTCATTGATTGAGCTTCGTCAAACCATATCATTTGGATAGCTTGCAGTGGATATCATTCACAGACTTTTACCTGGAAATACTTTAATACTTGAAATTACCACAATGCCACCTTGATAACTGTACCAAACCACTGAATTATCATACTTAGGCAAGAGATAACAAGGTCTTTAATATAATGCTAGATTCAACCCTGGGCTAAGTCTGTTAATATGGTGGTTTAATGTTTCATACCTCCTGGATATTTTGTATGGTAGTTTAATGCTTCATACCTCCTGGATATTTATTCTTTACATGAACTATGTTTACCATATCAGTTCTTAAAATCATAACAAACTTGCCTCTTAGATTACTAAGGTTATGTTTGGGGTTGAAGTGTCGCATTGAAGCCATCATTAAAGATGTACGTTCAAGACTAAGCTAAGTACAATAGTTTGAAACATACCCCAAGTTCCAATTTCAAATGCCTTAAATCTTGACCATGTTTCCATTTAAGCTTATGGATGTAGATCATGTTATAGCGTCATGTATCCACAAACTGCTGGTAGTGATCTCGTTAGTGATTATGATAGTTGATTTACATCCTCTTGTATTTGTAACAGGTGTTTGGAAAGAATAAGAAATATTGGTTCATCCCTGTGTATTCAAAAAAAGATTTAGAATGGATGCCATCATTTAACGGTGTAGAATACCCAACGAGGCCAGATGCAGATGATCTATAGAATTTTTATTTACACATAGCAACATAGACATTAAAGGGATTGTTTTGATACGACATTCAATACATGAAAATCATGATCTTACTTGTGTATAGAACATCTTTGTTGATGCAATTGAAACATCTTGCCGTTAAAAGCAGCTTCTTATAACGTATTCTTGAAATTTATTTGGGATTATATGCAAGGGTTGGTGCTTCTCTCGTGAGATTCTTATATTTGTAAAATGAAAATATCTATATATAATATAAATTTATTATTTTTAATTTATAGTAAATTAGTAATGTCTCTTTATTCTATCCATTCATAAGTCCCTAAATCATTAATAGATTGGGTTATTATAATTTACCTCCTTTAAGATTTGATAATATTTAACATAGATAACGAAAATGTGGAAATAATTAATTACTTCTCTTTTTTAAAATTATTTTTTTGCAATTACTTTATATTTTTATATACAATATTTCACTTGAATTATTAAAATATATATTTATTTATTATGATAAATAAAAATTAATTAAATACGTAATAATTTTATTTTAATTTTTAGTTTTATTTTTATTATTAGTAAAATTGAAAAGTGTTATTTTCTTCCGTTAACAGTGGTAGGTGGTTTCGTGTAATCTATGAATATTTAGTTAAGTTTTTATTTGTAATAACTAAATATATGTTTCATTTTATTATTATATATAAGTATATAAAAATAAATTTTAAAAAAAAAAGTTGTTTTAGAAAAAATGCAGAGATAAGATATGGATATTTAATCAACAAGACACATGGTAAAATATCATATATAATCTTAAGATGCTCTCTTTTCAGGTGTACTCCGCCTCAGGTACCCTAGACCAGTGATTCCATCTTCTCAGTTGTCCATCGATTCAGGGATCCCACCGTCCCAGGTAAGAATTGAAAATCAATCAGCAAGACACGTGACAGGAGGTCAGGGGTCCATACAGTTCCCGCCTCAAGTATATCTCGCCTCAAGCATCCCCACCTCTCGGGGACTCCACTGTCTCAAGCAAACTTCGTCCCAAGTAAACTAGCATCTCACGAAAATCATGCGTCCCAAGATTATCACCGCTTCAGGTACCAGGGAAAGGACTTTTTCTCAAGAATTTTGCAGTCATCACAGTACGCCTTCGGCATCCAACGGCAGAAGTTGATACAAATCGTCGCTTCAGTAATCCGGATAGCTTCTTAGGGGACTCATCTCAGGCCAGGATTGCTTTCACAGCTGGTTCACAAGAAGCCCCTGGCCAGGATATCAGCGGACATATACCCTTCCCGCTCAAAAATGGGAATGATTGATGACAACTTGCTAGTTAAAAGCACTCGTCCCATCCTTTGATCATTTTTAGGTGATGGGACGATGACGGCCTATAAAATCTACAGATGTGATAGCAACATTAAAAAAAATTGACTGCACACTATCCCATGTCAGATATCATATTCTTCCCATTCTTCGATGTCAAGTCACATCACTGTTCGGAGGAAGGGTATTATATAAACCAAACTTCTTCAACGATACAAGGGTTGATTTTTTGGGTATTTGGTCGTTGGTTTTTGGAGGCAAACTTCTTGTTACTTGTGAAGT
>JAVXUL010000016.1:8090939-8109099 GCA_035590515.1 Trichilia minutiflora | reverse complement strand
ACCTTGTCATAATTATTGGTGTCTACTCTGTGCAGTCCTTAACTTAGCATTTGTATTGAGTATTCTGGGCTTTCTGATTCTGCATATATCATTATTGAAGGGAAATACTACAACTATTGAGGTAGTGCCATTGGTTAGTCTTTCTTATGTTTCCCATTTAACAATCAAAGCTTTAATGCTAGTGTATGTTACTTTTATTGTTCTTGATTGAAAATTTCATGTTCAGGCATTTGAGAAGAAAACCACTCTTAAGTGGCGCTATGATCTTGGTTGGAAGATGAACTTTGAACAGGTCACACCATTTTTTCTTAAATTCTGTGTCTTTTGTGTGTGCATGTGCATGGGTCTTTTTGTGTATGTCTATGATTTTCAGGACGGGTCATGTGTTACACAAGATGGCTTTCCTTAAGTACTTGAGGTTATAAAATATAATTGCATTACTGCCACTAAAGTGAAAAAATAGTCTCATTTAATTGCTCCCGTGATTTTTCATGACTAAGTTTTTTTTTCTAAGAACATAAACTACTGCAGCTTGAGGGTCGAAATTTGTGTTTATCACAAAATTCCTGAATTTGCTTCCATATCGGGCATGATACAGGTCATCTGATATCAGAAATATAATTCCTCTGACCTTGTTTTTTTGGTCTCATGCTTCCTCAAGGTTTTGGTGGTTCATGCTTGCCCATGTCCTACATTGCTGTCCTTTGCCACCCAACATTTTATGATTATTTTTAAGGTTCATGTCTCTCTTCATTGATTGAGCTTCATCAAACCATTGCATTTGCATGGTTTACATTGGATATCATTATAGATTTTGACCTGGGAGTACTTGTATACTTGAAACTACCACAATGCCAGCCTGATAGCTGCAACAAAATACTGAATTATCGTACTTGGGCAAGAGATGAAAAGGACTTTAATATCCTTGTAATAATGCTATAGATTCAGTCCTGGGCCAAGTCCATGAAAATCATGACAAACTTGCTTCTTAGACTACTAAGGTTTGGTTTGGGATTAGTGTCTTGAACCCACCGCTAATGTTGTACATTCAAAATTAAGTTGAAATATAATAGTTTGAAACGTACCCCAAGTTCCAATTTAGAATGCTTTAAATCTTGATCATGTTTCCATTTAAGCATATGAATGTTGAAAACATCATAATATCACGTATCCACAACCTGTTTGTACCTTGTGATCTCGTAGTTATCGATTATGATAGTTGATTTACAACCTCTATTTTACAGGTGTTTGGAAAGAATAAGAAGTATTGGTTCATCCCTGTGTATTCAAAAGATGATTTAGAATGGATGCCATCATTTCACGGTGTAGAATACCCGACAAGGCCAGATGCAGACGGTCTATAGCATTTTCATTTACAGATAGCAATATAGACATTAAAGGGTGGTCTTGATACGACAAGCAATACACCAAAACCATGATCTTACTTGTGTATAGAACATCGTTGTCAATGCAATTGCAGCATCCTGCTGTTAACAAGTATTTTCTTATAACCTCGTCTTGAGATTTAATTGGGATTATAGGCAAGGGGCGGAGGCTACAGCCTCTACTACCCTCAAAATTTTTTTGGGATTATATTTTCAAGGTAGTATCATATTTAATAAAAAAATTTTATGAAAGATTATCACATGCCTTACTTGAGATTTTTAATTTTTTTTCATATAAATAATCAAAGTTAAAAAATAATTTTTATTTTAGATTTATGAAACTGATGTTCATTTTTCATTTTGATGTTGATTTATTGTTTTAAAATTTTAAATTTTACAGATATTATATTTCACGTACAAATTTTATCTTCCTATGGAACTTCATTTATCTTAATGTATTATTGAAATGTTAGCGCACATTTTATGTTATATTTATTAGCTTTTGTTTTCTTTGCAAATATATTATTGCCATTTAACAATTTGATATCAACTTACATTTGTATTAATATTATGTTTGTTTGTTTTTTTTATAAGTAAGAAATTCTAATTTATCAAAACGGGTATAGATACCAATAGAGTTGGTCTATTATTATGTTTGGAGGGATAGTTTAAATAAAATTCACGGCTTGACTTTCTTAATGCTTCTCACGTATTGCCATTATGTTACCGTATAAATCTTATGTCTTGCATGTGCATGCATACATATATAGATATTATTTTTACTTTTTTTTTTTTAAAGTGTCTTTAATTTATTATGAATCTTATATCTAGCTTGGTATTAGAACATCATAAAATGAATATAAATATATTCGTACCACACCCGATTGGGGTGGCCTGATGGTTTGGGCTTAGGCGACGATTGACGTACTTTTGTTGTGATTCTGAGTTTGAGTTACTATAGATTCATTTTGACTGACGCGTTAAGTTGGAGGTCAAAGATTTTCTTCTATGCTTGATATTGCTATAAAATTGTCATGTACACGCGTTAACTACTAAGGACAAGTATTGTGTGATCTGCGAACACGTACCCCTCGGGAGTGGAAGTTTGATCCCGTGTTCAGTTAAACGTTATAGTAATGACTAAGTGTGGGTTTTTCTTATATACAAAAAATATATATATATTCATATCAAATATAAAGCATTTAAGATATTTGTTATATAAGGTTGTAATTCAAAAAAATAAAAAGACTAAATTAATAAATTTAATATGTAATTATTTATACTTAATTTTATATTATATCATTTAATATGTTTAATAATGTATAACAAAATAAAAATTAAGATACAAAAATAAACTTAATTTTTATTTATTTATTTATGTATCATCAATCAAATGCAAATAAAGAAATGGCTAGAAATTGGCTAAAAAATAAATAAAACTAAATTTTATTAAAAAATATAAATTTAGATAACCATACAAGTTTTGTATATATCTACATGTTCTTTGCAGCAAAATTAGAACAAGTTCTGTTTTTTTTTAACTTGAATATTAAATATTAAAAAATTATATAAAAATACAAAAATGTCATCTATCAAATTTTGTATTCTAAAACATATCCAAATAAAAAAAAATTACACGAATAAAACCAATGGTTGAGCTAATTTTTTAATATATAATTTATAATGTTATCTATCAAAATTTATATTCTAAAACATATCAAGATAAAAAATTATATGAATAAAAACATTGGTTGAGCTAATTTTTTTTTATATATAATTAATAAGAATTTTTTATTTAAAATTTAAATCTTGAAAAAATGTAAAAAAACCCATAAAATTTGTATTTTAAGAAATGTTAAAAAAATGTGATTTGAGATAGTTCTCATTAATGAATGATTAATTTATTTATAAATTAAAAAAAATAGTTAGACAATAGATAAAGATATTATTTAAAATTTTTGTTAGCTCAACTAAAGTAAAAAAAGAGTGAAAGTGATTTTATTTTCTAATTTTAGTCATTCATATGAAAATATTAAAAACTTTGGGGGTAAGGAATGTAATTATCTCCATTTTTGGTCCAACTGCCGAATTTTTCAAAAATTATATATGGGGAATAGTCGAGTGACACGTGTTTTTGCGCAATAAATGTCCTTAGGTTCCACCAGAACATTCGATCGTCTTTCCCGGTCCGTGAATTTACTTAAAACCACATTTGCATTTTTACGATTTTAACCCAACTGGAAACACCGACTAAGCAGAAAAAGATATATAAAGTGAATAACACCATGTCATACAACTCACAGCCCATTCTATTTTCTTCGAGATCGGATTACCGTTTCTTGATTCCATCGTCTTGTAATTCTTTCCAGGTACTCGGTCTTGAACAAGCTTTTTTATATATTGTTATCATTGTAACATGAAATGAAAATTATGGTTGATCTACAGTTAGAGTTTTTTAGGGTTTTGATGTATTTCAAACTGTTCTTTATGGCCTTTTCTGTTGTGAGAATTTTATTTAAATCTTTGGTGTTTTAGTATCCACCTCGTTTAATTTTGTGTGATGATATGCTAAGTGGTGGTTTGGTTAGGTGAATCGATCTTATGTTTGGTTAGCGAGAAAATATAGTTTGTAAAGAAAATTTTACGCTTTGATCGTTTTAGTTTACTGATAGTTTCTTTATCTTTTTTTGTATCCCCGATGGAGTTGATTCTGTGGGGGCTAGAACAGAGGTTGCTAAAAATTATTTCCTGCACGGTTTTTCTGGTGTGGCATTAGGGTTTTGCTAAGTACAATTTGGAAACTTTAATATATTAGTTAATAGTTAATTGGGATATTATTGCTGATGTTGATTTATTTACCATGTTTCATTTTGTTGTTTACTTGATCGCAATTTTTAAGCCTTTTGTTTCACTGGAATGCAACGAATTTTACCTTTTCTGGTTATGCGTAACTGTTGCTTCGCATCATGGTGATTTCTAATAGTGTTTGAAGTTTTATAAATGGTCATGAATGATATTCTTGATTTACTTAACTTAGTTTCAACGTTGTTTTTGTTATTTTTTTGGGGGGGCTAGATCTGTGACAATATGCAGAGAGGGAGAGGAGGCAGGGATCCTTTCTCTGATTTTGGCGATCCCTTTGCTGGTTTTGGGGGGTTTGGCAGCTTTGGAGGCGGCAGGAGCTTAATGTCTAGTTTCTTTGGGGGAAGGGATCCGTTTGATGACCCTTTCTTCACGCACCCTTTTGGTAGCATGTTTGAGCAAAGCATGTTTGGTTCTGTTGGACGTCCTTTTGACAATATACAACAAAATACTTTGATTGAGCATCAACCTCCACAACCTAAAAAATCTAGGGGACCAATTATTGAAGAATTAAACTCCGATGATGACGAAGAAGAATCAGCTGCAAAAGATAAAAAACAAAATCCTAGGAAGCATGGTAGGTCTAGTGATGAGCCTTTTGTTGAGGTCCCAGATGATGAAGTTGAAGGTAAAGTGTACATCCAGTTGGGTTTTATTATGGCTTTTGTTTTCTTAACTGCTGTAAATTTGAGGAAAAATATCTTCTCCTGTAATCCAGAGAGAAAGAACAGGCATCTACAACTCAGGAATGACTATAACATGTACAATGTTGCACAGCAACAGCCCCAAAGTCACAGTTTCTCCTTTTCAAGCTCTACTGTCTCTTATGGGGGTGCCAATGGGGCTTATTATACCTCCTCAAAGACAAGGAGGACGGGCAGTGATGGTGTAAGTAATTGAAGGATGATGATGAAGTTGGATTTAATTTTTTTAATTTTTTTAATTTAAACATTTGTGATGTATGGGATAGTTAACTTTTGAAGAAAGCAAAGAGGCAGATACTGCAACAAGGCAAGCGTCACACAGGGTCTCTAGGGGACTCCACAGCAAGGTATGTGTTGGATGTTATTTTGCATGGTGTTTTTGAAAATCTTTTTTTCTTCTAAATTTTGATTTGATGTTTGGATATATGTTACAGGGTCATTCTGTTATGAGGAAGCTTAATTCTGATGGTAAGGTGGATACAGTCCAGGCCTTACACAATCTGAATGAAGGTATGCAGTGCCTACAACTATGTTTTATTTCTGAATTTTGTGCTGCATGGTCATTCTGTTTCATGCTAGATTTTGTACCTGATATGGCTATTTACACTCTAGTTGGCCTCTCACCTATAGTTTGAGCTTTAATCACAATTTGTTGTTCAGCAACCATTGACTAAATAGAGTTTGAATGGATGAATTTCCAGATGAACTTGCTGGTTTTGAAGAAGCCTGGAATGGCAATGCAAGAAAGCAATTGCCTGGATGGACTGGTAGTTTCATCAGTCATGATATTGGTATGTTTCTTAACCAGCAACTCACTGTTTTATCTTTTATACTAGTATGGGCTATACAGGAGTTTTTTTTTGTTCTAGTGGCTCATGTGAAAGTATACATATATTTTCCCTGATCGTCAAAGTAATGAGCCCCCTAGGCTTTGCTTCCATGAGATGACAAATATGTTTAATGATGAGATCTAGTAAACTAATCATCCTTCATGACTTCCCTGAATGGTTGAATATGCTTTCTACTATATGAATAGACATTCCAATGGGTCTAACAGTATGTGTTCCTGTTAGTTATTGCATTTGTACCTCTAATTTGTTTCTCTTATGAAATATACATTTTCCATTATAGCAACTCTTTATTTAATAAAGTGCACAGGAAAAGAATTCCTGGCTTGCTTTTGTTGGTTAAATGAAAATTTTGTTAATATGCAAATTTCTAAATGCAAACATCGCCATTTGACACATGCGCTTTGCTTTTGCATTTATTTGGTTTGCCCATTTTTACATTTTATTCGTCTCAAGAAAGTATTTAATTATTACTTGTCGAATGGATTACTGATTGAACTAAGCTTAGGATAATGTTGTGGATTAATATCTGATGCTGACTGTACTAGCTGGTCTTAGTGATGCTGGTATGCTGATGTATCCTCTATCGGATTAAATTTTTTGTGTTTTAGGGGCCAGCAGCAGTGGCCAGAATGAGCAGGCAGGTCGGGGAGGCTGGGCACTTCCTTCAACAGAGCGGTCACAGAACTTAGGGGGGTTGGTGTCAGATGGATTTGGAGCTTCACAAACGCATAACACGGGGAGGATGAAAAATTCTGCCAATGTCAAAGAAAGGATGGATCAACCTCGACGAAGATCAAGAGACTAAGTTGGAAGTCAGTGGACCATACATGTTGGAATGGATGGCTGTCATTCTTAACCCTTTCCTTTTGGTTGCTCAAGAATAATTTGCCTTTCTGTACTAGCTCCTCTAAATGGTTTGTAGCGGGCTTACATTCTGATTGTAATAGCCGTCAATATAAGTTCGGCAATTTATGCTTTTAAACTCACAAAGTATGTCAATCTATTAGATTAAATTGAACTCTGTTAAGCATTTTCGAACTATATTTTTACGTATTTCGATGGTATGAATTAGTTTTCAATTAAAATATTTGAAGGTTCCGGGGCTTTTAGCCACACCCACATGTACTGGTAGTGGTAATCATTGTGGAAAATTTCTTCCCTTTGATTTAATCTCTTTTTGTAGATGTTTATTAAAATTAAATCAGCACTTTTGGTCTCTTTTGTAATTTCAAACTGTCTTTCAATTAGTTTTAAAAAATTTTACAGCCATCATAAAATTTTGCAGTCGTACATTTTTTTCTTTTGTGCGCAGTTTATTTATTGCCATCAACGGTCGATTGTCTTTTATCTCTCAACGAGGTTAAAGACTTAAAGGTCATTCTATTTTTTTGTGTTGTACATCAAATATCAAATTATTAGAATTTATTTATTCCAAAAAAGTCTACTTGTTTTTAGCAGATTTTATGTATTTTATAAAAAGGATATTTATGTTTATATATGGATGGTCATTAAGTTGATTGGTTGTGTCTTGTTAATCAATCAATTTTTATTTTTGTTTACATTAATTGTTGGTTCACTGTAATTGATGACGTCTTGGAAGGTTTTTATTTATGCCAATTGACTTTGTTTTTGTTTGTACCCTTTTGATTTATTTTTCTTTAATTCTTTTAGTGATTTTGATAACTTTCATGATTCTTGGGGGCGAGATTAAATGAATTACAAAGTATCCGTTTGATTTTTGCATTTGTTTAGTATAGTCATAACTTACAATGTAAATGAGTCTTTCAATTTAAAAGGATTTGTTTGATTTCTTATGATATAGATTTCTCAATTAGAAATTTGAGTGTTTTTTTTCTTTTCCGAGATAGGCTCTATTTTCCTTGAGAAATTTCTTGTTTGGGGTTTAATTTTTATTCAATCTGTATGAATACTTGCTGTTCATGTACATGTGTTTATTTAAACTCGAATGTATTGTGATGTGATTGAAGTAGATAATCTTTTTGAAGTTCATGTGGCCGGATTTTAAAGGAACTTGGCTTGTGAGTTGAGTTCCATATGTGTTTTGAGGTGACACAACGGAAGTTGGACTATATAGTTTGTAGTACACTTTAATGCACCTAATAAATTTATGAAGGTATTTCAATCCAAGCTCTCATATACATGTATTTGGTTTGCATGTTTTCTGGACATTTTTATTAAAATCGATTTGCATAGTTTTTGTTTTTGCTCTTCGTCTTTCTGTGTTAATTAATCTTGGTTGAGTTGGGCATATGCTATGTTCATATATTTATGGGCTGTTGATATCTTAACTAAGAGGTGGATTAGATAGATGTTTATTGTATTAAAATAATTAAATTCACAAATTATTTTGTTGAAGTGTCAAAATATTTAATTTGAATTTATTTTTAATATAAGTGAACTGAATATTTTAGAGACATATTATAAAATATTTTTTTTAATTAGACGGATGTTCGTGTTAAAATTAGTATTATCTTTTACTTATATATATATATAAATATATATATATATATATTTTGTTAGAGATATGTCCTAAAACCAATCATGTCACATGGTTTAGGGTTAATATCTTATTGTATATATATCTTTGTATTGAATTGTAAAAATGTTTACGATGAATAAAATGACATTTTCTTTACATATCTTGCAATGTGTTCGATTGC
Source organism: Trichilia minutiflora (assembly GCA_035590515.1). Taxonomy (NCBI): domain Eukaryota; kingdom Viridiplantae; phylum Streptophyta; class Magnoliopsida; order Sapindales; family Meliaceae; genus Trichilia; species Trichilia minutiflora. Next base: position 8,100,616 of record JAVXUL010000016.1, on the reverse strand, counting down.
TTCTTTATTTATTTTCTTACTACAAGATATAATCCTGTGATGTATTATATGTCAAGAATCTCTATACAAAGAGTTGTACTTATGAGTACAGATTCTGTGCTTTAAATACATCTGAATTAGTTCTTGATTGAGATAATATCATTAAGAATAATGACATTATATGATCAGTATGTTTCATTGCTACCACTGATTAATACTCGATGCTAATAGTTGGGTGATGAGTCTCATATCACAGGAGTATAAACATGGGTATTATGTTTGTGAACATAATACCGAATGTGACCAAACGTGATAAATCACATGGGTGATTATCCACAGTCAATGATTTGTCACACAACCGTGCTAGTGTACCATTAGTCCTTAGACTTGAGACATTATGGCTGCAATCTGTAATGAGACACATCGTTCACTTGTGTATATAGCACTGGGCTAGCCACACTTGGTGAAAGAAACTTGATGGCAATGTGTTCTTGTTGTATGAGAACAGGTAATGATCACAATGGAATCTACTGGCTTAGATAATTGAGCTTGAGATCGTAAACAGAACTGTCATATACAGGAATGAAATCTCTGACCATAGTACTCAAATTTTAGAAATGAGTTTTTGGATAAGTGGTCCTGTTTATGATTGAGGTTCTGATCTTGTGATCGAGTTAGGGGTTTGACGATTCTATAACCTGCACTCGATCGGGAGTCGATAATAGAGGGACTGTACTACATGCAAGTATGACTATATGGGTTTATCCAGAATTACATTATCTATGTTCTAGGGGTCATGATATCTTGCTAGAGGTCATTCATGATCATTAAGACCTTTGGTTATAATGTGTTGTACCAAAGTGGTGTGAAAGGGTTCACATTAGCTCATATATAATTCACGGTGAATCCAGAGAGTCACACTCTAGAACCAATAAGATGAAGATGGATAAAATAAATATCATTATATTCGTTAATAATATTTATACTCAATTCCTCTGATTTATTAATCAGAAGTTGATTTTATTCTTTATTATAAAGAATAGATTTCTCGACAGTGATGCGTTAACACCCGTAGACTCGAGAAATATTCTGATGATATAAAATAATGTAAATATGATTTACGATTATTTAGGAGATTAGAAAAGATTTTATTTATATATATATGTTAATAAATAAATTGGTTTATTTATTATTGATTAAATAATTGTTATTTAATAAAATGAATCCTTAGTTAACAAACGGTACCGTGTAATGCTACCGTGAATTAATATGAGATTCAATTTTGTCAATCCATTATTTACTTAATACTTAGGATTATTCTTTAACATTATATTAAAGAATTAAGTATGAATACATACATATATATATACACATACATACATACATACATACATACATACATGTATTTGTTAAAATACATGTTATTGTTATTATTATTAGTATACATATATTGTTTATTATTAATAATAATAATAATAGTTGATCTAAATTATGTGCTATTATTTGATAATTGTATATACATAATACATATATTGTATTATTTTGTTTTTAATACATTTTGGTTTCCACCAATGGGGGTAAAGCAAAGTGTTTGATTGTTATTGGTTTTAAAAAAAGTGAATTTGACAATTTTGCTAGCTTGCTTCCACCTCTCCCGTAAGCTTTCTTATTCTTCAATTTTGAAACCAATTTTGCTTGCTTTTGGCTTAGCTTCTGTGTGTACTGAAACGTACATAATAAAAGGGGAGAGAAAGATTTGTTTTTGAAAAATAAAAAGAGAGAAAAGAGAGGGAAAGGATGAAAGAGTTCATGGTTTCCTAAACTTGTCAAGAGGCATATTTGCTTCTTCAATCTTTTTCCCACTCTCCCATACATCAACAAGGAATCATCTTCATCTCCATTGGTTTGTGGATACCTTTAGTATCTAAAAAATAAAGCTTGAGCATCCGGATAGCAAGGTATATGTTATTCATCCTTGTATGTATTTTGAAAATTTGAAAAAATATGCATAATTGTTTCCATAATCTTGGCTATGTTCTCTATGGTTTTCTTCTTTTAGCATGATTAGCACGGAGAAAGGGATTGAATCTTATGTGAGAAAACTGGTTAAAAGATAGAAAAGAGAAAATGAAGGGATCAATCGAGAAGCATGAAGTCAACACCATATACAAGCTCGTATTCTAAATCACCTATCTTAAGAAGAATATTGGACCTAATGCTCCCTTGGATGTTCAAAATACCCCATATTAGTGTAGGGGATTTTGATGAACCAAAATTTGTATAAGATAATTGATTGTGTTATAAATGCATTTTATGCTAATTTCACTTATCTCTAGGTCTAATTGGAATAATTCTATACTAATTATGAGATTTGTTTTATAATTACAAGTTCAAGCCAAGATGGATATGTTTCAAAGCATTTTTAAATAGAAGATAACTCTTTTCTCAGAGGATGACCAGCTCCAGGATGGGGGCTAGATTCAATACCAGATGAAGGCTAAAAAGTAAAAAGGTGACAGGAGAGAAACAAAAGACAACCATCTCATAAACCTCTTATAGAATCGACATGAGATACATAAACTGTGCATTTAAAAAAATAAGTATATTTAATTAAAAATAGACATATATCTTGATTGTTTGTGATGTTACATGAAATTAACCATAAATCTTAATCGTCTTAGTAAATAATTGAAAAAATTGATAGATAATCATTATTAGTTTAAGTACAATCTTAATAGCTCAATGTATATTAGAGTATCAATTGGGTTAATTAACATTTATAATTGCAACTATTCTTGAAATCATATTAGCAATCCTTAGTAGGTGAACCCTAAATCCTTATCATATTTATTCATTAAGAACAATCCATTTGCTATCATTGTTAGACTTAATTTTATTTTCTTTGCTTTAATTTTAGTATAATTGATTTTGTGTTTTCTTTATTTGATTTCTTAGAGTGCAATTAGATTGTTCATTCCCATGGATTCGATACCTTAGAGTATTTCCTAGCTTTTATTACTATTATTATTGTTGTGCACTTGTAGAAAAATCCCAATCAATTTGTTGGCACAAAAGTTATATAAGCACTTAATAACCCTTAAGAATAGAGTAAAGATTATAATTCACAAAAAAAAAAGAAATACAAACCGCGAATTAAGAGGAAGGTTAATAGAGAAGAAGAAATAATTAATTGGAGATTTTAATGATTACAAAGTCAAAAGCAATACTTGAATTTATTGTTCTTTTCACTTCCTTTTCTACTCTCTCTAGGTTACAATTTTCTCTTGTTCTCTTTCCTTTTTCTCTCTAATTCATCTCTATAAAACCTTATTTTAAGCCTAGGATTAGTCCTACTTAAAGAAGACTTCTAATTGAATTAGAGAATATGAAGTTAAACTTGGTTAATAGGAATTTACTCTATTCGATCGAATGAATGGCCTGATTTGTTCAACCAACTTGTCTAATCTGTCTATTTTTTCAATCGAAAATTTTCATGCTTTTTGCCTCAATTTGTCCTCCCAATTCGATCTAATGAATTTTTTGATTTGTTCAATTGAATTTTTCGTGCTCTCTAATTTTTAACTTGTAGCAATTCGTTTGACTGATGTTGCTCATTTGTTTGACCAAATGCACTATAGCAGCTATATAACTTGAATCATTTTTACATATTATTGCATAGAATTAAAACTTCGTCCTCCTCTTTCCTCTTCTATTTCTATTTCCTCTTCCTTCCCTACTTCTGTATAAAATCAGAGCAATCATATAGGAGCAACAAGAACACAACTTCTAAATAACATTCAAATTCCTTTATCGATCATTCAGAAATATTTCCACCCAAAAATGCCATATTAGCAATTCCACTAAATTTCAAGCTCCCTTCCAATTCAATTTCTTCTCTTTGTTTGTTCCTGCAACAATAAAAGAAAATTTTTATATGCTGTCTGTTGAAATGTTTTAATAATATGCCAATGCTTGATGGACCAATTTGTAAAAGTTTCTGGCCTAGGTTGAAAGGTTTTGAAACCTGGGATAATAAGGATAAAATAGACTTTTTAGGGGAAGGGTAGTTAAGTTTTTAAGTTTGTTTTTTTGGTTTACTAATAGCAGTCGTATGATCTTGGCAATATATAATTGACCTTCCGATAACAGATTGGTATCTTTGATAGAGGAAATAAAGAAAGTTTTCTCTGGAAATCTTTACTTTTATTTTCTTTCTTTATTGTTTTTTCCTTGGTTAATTACTTTTTGGTTAGCTTCATCTTTGTGCTGCAATCCATGTCAATTCTATGAGTCCTAGAAGCAGAAGGTTATAGTAGCTGGAGTTCATTGTTTCTGGTGTTTTAATTCAATATGGTTTAATTACAACAAGTGGTATCAAAGCTTTCAAGGATAAACAAATTGAAGAATCAATTATGGTGTTTGTAAAGTTCTCAATGGAGAATTTCAAAAGTGATGGAGACTTTAACCTTTGGAAGTTAAAGATGATGTTTTGTTGGAGTATGAAGGGTTAGATTCAGCACTAGAAGATGGTATCAAGATTGAGGGAAAAGATCCTTTTGAATTTGAACAACATGAAATACAAAAGAAGACTGGGAGTGCTTTGATTTTATCATTGTCGAATAAAGTGTTAAACGAGATTTCTAAAAAAATAATAGCCAGAGGGATATGACAAAGACTAGAGGCTAGATATATGGTTAAATCAATTGTAAAGAGACTCTATCTTAAAAAGAAAATGTATGCCTTTTATCTTGATAAGGGAAGATGAATAGAACATCATTTAGATAGGTTTAATAAGCTTATACTTAATCTAGAGATAGCTGACATGAAGGTTGAGGATGAAGACCAAACACTTATGGTGTTAACCTCTCCACCTCTTTCCTATAAGCATTTTGTAGGCACCTTATTGTATGGCCGAAGTATACTGTTCATGGAATATGTGAAGAGTGCTTTTCATTTCAAAGAGTTGAATAAAAAGATTAAAAATAAAGAATACTTCTGCAGAAGGTCTGAATGTAAGAGGAAGATCAGCCAAAAGGGTAAATAAAAATAGGTGGAGCTCAAGATTAAACTCAAGGGATAAAACTCTAAAGTACTTCTGATGTCATAAGGAAGAAAACTTTAAAAAGGATTGCCCTGAGAGGAGAACTGGTGGAAATTTCGGAAGGAAGGGAGACAAGACAACAGAAACCGCAGCAACTTCCGAAGCAAATTATCAAGATGCATTCTTGTTATTGGCAGCACGCACTAAAGTATCAGAAGAATGGATCTTGGACTCAGGCTGCACCTATCACATGTATCCAAGTAAGCACCTTTTCACATCTCTAACATTAGAAGATCTAGGAAAATTTCTTTTAGGAAACAGCATAACTCTTGATATAAAGGGTGTTAGAATTATAAAGATGATGTTGAGTAAGGGTACTCTGGTAGAAATTAAGAATATTAGGCTGGTTCCTGGTCTAAAAAGAAATTTAATTTCCCTAGGAATGCTAGAGAATTTAGGATATCCATTTAAGGGAGAAAATGATGATCTTAAGGTATGCAAAGGTTCACTGGTTATGATGAAAGCTGAAAGAAAGAATGAGTTATATATTTTGCTAGGAAGTGTGGTGATTGGCGACATAAATGCTTTAAACGAAAAAGAATCCAAGAATTTTATGCTATGGTACAAGAGGTTAGGTCATTTAAGACTAAAATGGCTGTTAAAATTAAGGAATAATGGCTCACTTAAAAAAGGGGTAAGTAATAGCTTGGAGTCGTATGAATACTGCATCTATAGGAAGCACTATAGGACAAGTTTTGATAATGGCAAGCTAAGAGCAGGGAGTGGTTGCTTGAGTTGAAGAACTTGCTGTCCACAGAATTTGAAATGAAGGATCTTGGTAAAGCCAAGAAAATTCTAGGTGTCAATACAAGCAGGAACAGAAATGAAGGTTGGCTAAAGCTAAGTCAAGAAAAGTATCTACTAATGGTATTTTAGAAGTTTAATATGAGTAATTCAAAGCCTGTTTCAACTCCTCTAGCAGTTTATTTCAAGTTAAGCTGGTATCCTAGAACTAATCTGGAAAAGCAAGAAAGAGCAGAGTTCCTTATTCAAGTGTTGTAGACTGTAAGTTGTATAATATATGCAATGGTGAGCACACGCCCAAATCTGACTTATGCTTGAGTGTGATCAGTAGATTCATGACAAATGTTAGAAAATCACATTGGACTGCTATAAAGTAGGTGCTGAGATATATTAAGGGAAGTCTGAGATATTATTTATGCTATACAAGGAGTAGGTTAGCTACTGATGGTGTCATTGCAGGCTATGTAGATGCTGACTATACTGCAAATTTAGACAGAAGAAGATCTTTGACTGGTTTTATTTTCATGGTAAAAGGGAGTGTCATAAACTGAAAATCATCACTTCAACATATAGTGGCTTTGTTAACAACAAAAGTAGAGTACATAGCTTTGATAGAAGCAGTGAAATAAGCTTTTTGGCTGCAAGGTTAAGTGGCTGAAGTTAGAGAAAGATGCTGTCAACCTGTGATCTTTTGTGATAATCAACGTTCTGTACATCTAGCTAAGCATCAGGTGTATTATGATAAAACAAAACACATAGATGTAAGGTTTAATTTTAGCAGAGATATGATTACAGAAGGCAAGGTGTATGTTTAGAAGATAAAGTCTGAAGATAATGCTGCAGATATATTAACAAAGGTGTTATTTGTTAACAAGTTTAATCATTGCTTGAAGATGATCAAAATGAACCTTGAGTAGATATGTTTTTGTCAAAGATCATGTAGTTAATATATAGCGCATAATGTAGGTAAAGAAGTTGTATATAGCTGGAGAAAAGGAAGGTTAGACTTGGCTTATTCTTGAAACAAGGTGGAGATTTATTGAAGTGTTTTAATAATACACCAATGCTTGATGGACCAATTTGTAAAAGTTTTTAGGCTAGGTTGAAAGGTTTTGAAACCTGGGATAATAAGGGAAAAATGGACTTTGTAGGGGAAGGGTAGTTAAGTTTTTAAGTTTGTTTTTTTTGGTTTACTAACAGTAGTCGTATGATCTTGGCAATATATAATTGACATTCCTGTAACAGATTGGTATCTTTTGAGAGAGAAAATAATGAAAGCTTTCTCTGAAAATAATTTCTTTTCTTTTCTTTCTTTCTTGGTTTTTCCTTGGTTAATTACTTTTTAGTTGGTTTAAACTTTGTGCTAGAAGCCATGTCGATTATATGAGTTTTGGATGCAAAAGGTTGAAGCAGCTGGAGTTCATTATTCTTAGTGTTTTAATTGAACAGGGTCTAAGTTACAATAAGTGGTATCAGAGCCTTTAAGGATAAACAAATCGAAGAATCAATTACAGTGACTGCAAAGTTCTTAGTGGAGAAATTCATAGGTGATAAAAACTTTAACCTTTAGAAGTTAAAGATGAGTGCTTTGTCAGATATGAAAGGTTAGATTCAATACTAGAAAAAGGTATCAATATTGAGGGGAAAGATCTTTTTGAATTTGAACAATATAAAATATAGAGGAAGGTTAGGAATGCTTTGATTTTGTCATTGTCCAACAAAGTGTTAAGGGAGATTTCTAAAGAAATAATAGCTAGAGGGATATGGCAGAAATTGGAGGATAAATATATGGTTAATCAATTGCAAAGAGACTCTATCTTAAAAAGAAAATGTATGCCTTAAATTTTGATGAGGGAGGATCAATAAAAGATCATTTAGATTGGTTTAATAAGTATAAACTTGGGTATTCTTCCTTGATAACAAGAGTGATACATTTGCTTCTTTTGAGAAATTCTCTAAGAAAGTGCAAAATGAACTTGAGTATAGATTAGTAAAAATAAGAAGTGATCAAGGAGGAGAGTTTGTGAATCATAAGTTTGAGTCCTTTTGTGATGAACATGGGTTCACTCACAATTTCTCTGCACCTAGAACACCTCAATAGAATGGATTAGCTGAGAGAAAAAATAGGACTTTACAAAAAATAGGAAGAACTATTTTAGTGATATGATTTACCATAATATTTTTGGGCTGAAGTGATTAATACAGCGTGCTATGTGTCTAATAGAGTGTTGATTAGAAGATTCTCTGGGAAGAGAACTTATGAGTTGATTTATCAAAGAAAGCCTAAAGTTAATTACTTTAGAGTGTTTAGGTGTACATGTTACATTCTAAATATTAAGGACAACGTTGGGAAGTTTGAGCCAAAATCTGATGTGGGAATCTTTCTTAGGTATTCTTCTAAAAGCAAAGAATATAGAGTATTTAATAGAAGAACTTAAGTTGTAGAAGAATCAATGCATGTTATGTTTGATGAGCTTGATTTATATTTGGCTAAGTTAATGGCTAAAGAGAAAGAGAAAGAAATTGAGGTATTAGATAAGTTGAATGACTCGAAGCTTGAGGATAGTTATAAGGATGAAAAGAAAGAAGTTCTTGAGGATCATGTAGAAAAACATCCTAGGGAAACTTCCTAAAGTATGAAAATTTGCATTTAGTCATCCAACAGAGTTAATTATTGGTGATCCCTCTCAAAGAATTAAAACTAGAAGAGCATTTAGAGAGCTACTTAAAGATCTTAAACTGATTCAAAACCTTGCATTTGTGTCTCACATAGGCCACGCTTAGTGGAAGATGCACTATGTGATAAGGATTGGATTTAAGTTATGTAAGAGGAATTAGGTCAATTCCAAAAAAATAAGGTATGGACCTTGGTTCCAAGACCTATCGACCATCCTACCATTGGCACGAAATGGATGTTTAGGAATAAGGTGGATGAGTATGGACATATTATAAGAAATAAGGCTGGACTTGTTGCTCAAGGTTATTCTCAAGAGGAAGGAATAAACTATGATGAGACATATACTCCCGTGGCTAGACTTGAAGTCATACGAATTCTGTTAGCCTTTGTATGCTTTAAAGACTTCAAACTTTATCAAATGGATGCCAAAAGTGCTTTTCTAAATTGTTTTCTAAATAAAGAGATTTATGTTGAACAACCCCCTGGATTTGAAGATCAAAAATTTTCTAATCATGTTTATAAATAAAGAGGTTTATGAGAGGCTTAGTAAATTTTTATTGAAAAATGATTTTAACAGCGGGAGTGTTAACAAAACTTTGTTTACCAAAACCAAAGATATAGACATTTTGATTGTGCAAATATATGTTGACGACATTATCTTTGAAAGTACCCTTTGTAAAGATTTTCAAAACTCATGAGTGATGAATTTAAAATGAGTATGATGAGATAGTTAACTATTTTCTGGGTTTATAAATCAAACAAATCGATGATGGGATCTATATCTCTCAGTCAAAATATGTAAAGGACTTACTAAAAAAGTATGACTTTCTAGATGGAAGACATGTGGACACTCGAATGAGCTCTTTCACCTCTTTAGACAAAGATGATCAAGGCAAAAGTGTAGATCCTAAGATATATAGAGGCATGATAGGTTCATTATTGTATTTGATTGCATCTAGACCTGACATTCTTTATAGTGTATGCGTTTGTGCTCAATTTCAGTGAAATTTTAAGGAATCTCATCTGATCGTAGTAAAACGAATTTTTTGATATCTGATGAGTACATAAAAGTGTATGTGTATTAAGGGTTAAATTTATTATTTTACACTTAAAGTATAATTAACTCTCTCCATTTATGCATATTTCTAGTTTTTGATATAAAATGTACTTTGTTTG
>JAVXUL010000016.1:8075288-8090839 GCA_035590515.1 Trichilia minutiflora | reverse complement strand
CAATATTAATAAATAATAAGTTTAATATCATTATTAACATTTAAATATAATCAATTATCATCTAAATATAAAAATTAAAAAAATTTAAATTATTTTTTTTAATTAGATGGGTTAAACGAGCCGATCTAGGAATTAAACGAGTTGGCCCATTTAACCTGCGGGTTAAACGAGTCGAGGTAAATTGGCCTGCGAATTAAACGAGCTAATTTTTTTTGGTCATAACTCATAACCCACCTAAATAATGAATTAAACGGGCCTGCTCGTGGATCGTCGACCCGTTTCACAGCTCTAGATTTTACAATTTAATTTTTTAAATAGAAAACAATTTTAATTAAAATCACGATTTTAATAACTTTATTGTCAGAATACTTTCTAACAAAATTTTAATTTATTTACCAAAACATTTAAATGTGAACATTAATTTCTTAAACTCATATTAATTAATTAATTAATTATAACAAATTTTGTAAATCAATTTAAGAGAATAAAGGTGTGCACAGAAGACAAAAAGACGAAACGGCGGTACAACCATCCCATTGATGTCCCGCCGGCTCCCGCCATCAGGATTCGGACTTGGACTTTGTAGATTATTGGTCGTGTGGGTATTGATTTAACCCAAGAATGACACGTTTCTTCAAATCAATACCTCCGAGCATAAATTCAAATGAACTGGAATCACAAATTTCTGTTTCTGGCTGTCATTTATTTAGGGTTTCATTTCACTCGTAAAATTAAAAATTAGATAATGGCGGTAATTATTAAAACCACAGCAAACGTGATCCTCAAAGAAATGCTGCATCATCGACCGCTTTTCTCTTCATTTGCCAGTTCATCAATACGAACAAGTTTGCCTGGATTATGCTGGGATGGCACCACACTTCGTTTTACTCAAAAACGTGGAATCAGCTTCGGTGGAATTCGATGCGCGGCGTCTAATTCCAGCGAAGATAAGAAGGTATCGGCTCGCTTCTCCCAAGTACAACAGCTCTTGCAGGAAGCCGAGGAGCGAGCGAGCGAGGGTGGGAATGAGCCAATCCCTAAAATCACGCTAGGTGCTTCATACGTTCTTCGTTCATTCATTAAATGTCTCAATTCATAGTGACAAAACAAATATATTTTTAGGAAAAAGGAAGAAAAAAAGGATTACTGAACTGAAACGAAGTTACATAATTGTACTAGGTTAATTTTGGTGTAAATTATTGGCACGATTCATGTTAATTCAGTTCAATTGAACTCAAATGGATTCAATTTGGCAAAGTTGTGTTTCTTATTTCGTAAGTCATAATCAAATCAAGTTGGATATTACGGCGTGATATTATGACTTAAGAGACTCGTGGCTTTGTGAAAATGTTGTCTATAGTATAGGAATCAAGTGTGTTTTTGTGCAAATGTAGATGTAGAATGTACTTGTTCACATTGCCTATCAGTTTCTGGTGGTTGAGAAACCGTGACGAAGCAACCTCATTTTAGTGAAAAACCTTCCTGATCAGTTATTATTGATGATTGCAGAGCCTTAGTGAATATGCTACTTCCTTTGCTTTCGTATTGTCTTAATGCTGATTCTACACAATCTGGTTGCAAGGAAAGATTTTCTTTTACACAATATCATATAGTAGTGACTCTCATGTATGTTTTTTGTAATGGTTGTGTAATGGGCTAATGGCAATGCTATCACTGGCTGTTTTTATCTAACAGTTCAAGTGGGCTCCTATTGTTCTACGATTGATGCCTACAACTTATGATGTAAAAGTCTCAGTTTTGGATTGTATAATGTCTCCCAATATTTTATTTATTTATTTGCATTTTTAGAATTTATAGGAACTAATTCTAAAATTATCATGTTGCACTTCTTAAATTCTACTTCTGACAGCCTGATTATATGGTGATGATATGTTTTTCTGCACAGATCATGTTGCTGTTAGTTTTGCTAGAAGTGGTGGACCCGGAGGTCAAAATGTGAACAAAGGTATACTGTTCACATTTTAATTTTCACTTCTTCTTGGTTTTGCATACCCATAAACATGGCTTTGTGACTTCTAATAAGTTTGTTTTTTCTACTAATTCTACTAATTTTGCAGTGAACACTAAAGTGGACATGCGTTTCAATGTTAAAAATGCATATTGGCTGAGTGACAGGGTCAGGCAGAGGATTATGCAAATGGTTTGTTACCAGCATTCCTTATATGTTATGAAAGTAATTATATCGTGGTAATAAGAGTAGGTTAAATTTTGGGTCTATAGGACTTTTTGCAATAACTTCTAGAAACCTATGATTCTATGCTAATGAAAAATGCATATTTTTATTTATTTAGGAAACTATGAATATTATTACAATAGAAATATATTCAATGAATAAGATGCATAAAGATTGCTTTGGGGGTCACTGTATCATCACTGAATGTAGAGTAATTCACCCTTACAGCCTTTGAAATCAATGGTGGAAATGAATTTCTGCAGTACGGAACTGATATTCATGAATTTGTGCTGTACGATTGATTTTTATCTGATGTGACATTGATCCTGCTTACTGATCAATAATATGCCATTAATCCTGTCTCAGCCATAGATCTAGTTTACATTTCCTATACCAGTTGCTGAGCTGTTTTAACTTCACCTTGACAAATAAAAGTGCCTACATGCCTATCCTTTCTATTTAAAAGCAAGAAAATGTTTGCCGTTCGACAGTTGCAAATTTTAAATATATTTTGATGGAACAGGCATTGTGTAATAACATTTTATCACAGTAGTGATGGCCTCAAAATTTTGTGGCAGGAATGTAACCAGGCATTCTCACTGCAAGTATAGTTTCCCGTGTGTGAGTCAGGAAGCATTTGCAAAGTGTCTGTATCTTAAATTTGTTATCTTTGGTTTTACCTTTATGTTTGCTGTTGCTTGCCTAGTTTTGGTTTGGTGGTCGTCTGCTTGTCTTTCTACAAATTCTTAGTATGTGCTTTGTATGTAAACAGGAGAAGAATCGTATAAACAAGGATGGTGAAATTGTGATTTCTTCAACAAAGACGAGAACACAGAAGTAATCTTTTTCCCCTGTTTTCATTTTTATATCCAACTTGCTAATGCGTTGCCAAAATAATTTTTTTATCTTACCTTTTTTCTTCAGGGGTAACATTGAAGATGCTTTGGGGAAATTACAGGTACCTGAATTTATGGTGTACTTGCTGTTTTCAGTTTTTTAGTGCTAGATATAGGGTAGTGTCCTATTGATGTATTGACTTTGATTGACGTATGGTCACTATAGTAAATGTGAAAGAATCTCATGATGTGTATGCAGTATGTGGCATGCTATCTTTATTTTTACTATTAATCTTTTCCCTCTTTCTAAATGAACTAAACAGGCAATAATTGATGCTGCTTCTTATGTCCCGCCACCTCCTTCAGAAGAGCAGAAGAAGAAAATTGCTAAGTTGTAAGTGCTCAATCAACCTATGTTTTCTAATTGGATTTTTCTGTCAGCAATGCCTACTGCTCTATACCTTTATTATTACTTTTGTACAGTTTGCAGGCCGTATTCAAATATATTGTATGCACTTTTCCTTGTACGGGTTAATAAGGTAGCCTTCTTGGATTGTGAAGGGCTCTTGATTGACTCTTATTATCATTTTGTTATATTGAAGGGCTGCAATTGGGGAGCAGAAACGCCTGAAAAGTAAAAAGGCTCTTTCCGATAAGAAGGCATTTAGAAGAAGCCGAGACGGCTGGGACTGATGAAGGTTATTGTAAAGATTCAGTTCTTTGTTGTCATATTTGCATCTTTGATCTGTCCTTCAAAATTCGGAAATCCCTTGGGACTTGGGAGAGTAGAGACTGCATGAAAGAACCATGTTCCTCAAAGAAATCACGAAATATCTTCTTCTCCGGGGCTATTGCATATAGGTTATAAATCAGGAGTTTGTATAACACACAAGCTGAATATAGGATAACCCTAAAAGGGAATTCAAATTTCAATATATTAGAGATTATAAGAGCTTTCATGCTCCATAGATACCTCTCTTGTACTTTATTCGATTGCAATGTACAATTGTCTGCCTTTTAAGAAATACAAGTGTTGTAAGTTAGAAACTACAACTATTATGGGATGAAAGTATGAAGATCAGATATTAATGAAAAAAAAAAATAATGTATCTGACTAAAAATCGTGTTACAATCAAGTAATCCTGTAAAAAAAAAAATACAATTTAATATTTTGTATTAATTTCTGTAAGAAAATTTATGTACAAGTCATGAGTCGGTGGGAGAGAAAAGGAATCAATTAATTGTCGTTATACATAATCTCCGGAAATAAAAGAAAAACTGTGTAAAAGGTCTAATTCGTCCCTGACATGCAAATATTCTACTTTCTGATAACATGCTCTTCTCCAGATTGTCGATCTATATGCTTGATCCACCGGCTCTCCCTCTTCACCTTTCCAGAACTTGAATTTCCACCACCACTGCTTGCCACGTGTGCAATATCCAATCCCTTTCCTACCGGAAGGTAAACAGACCGGACAAGATGCCGTGATCGCCCATCAACAACACTCTTCCATGCGAAACTAGGATCATTTCTTTTATATGCATTCTTGCACACCAGAACTGCCCCTCGGTTGCTCAATTTTGCCAACCCCAGTACCCTTGCGAAATCCTTTCGCCGACTGTCAACAACCAAGAAATCAATATCGACCAACCCATCCATGATTTCATCATCACCATTAATGATGACTTGAGGATAGAAACCAGCGTCTTCCATGGCTTGTAAATACTCCGATCTTGATCGTTCATCAGGGACTAAACAAACATGTCGTCCACCTGTGTGACGACTCGCAACTGCAAGTCCAATGCTCATCGCTACTGCTCCACCTTGTGACCATGTTTCCATAATAAATCTCGTGTTCCAGCCGGCGGCCATAGCCGAGATTAACTCTGGAGTCCCGGATTCATGATAAAGTTCACACTGCAAACACCAAATAAACCCAGAAACAATTAGCCACTTATATGTTTCTATTTATTCACACAAAAGAGGAAGAGGGTGGTTTCACTTACAGATTTAACGGTATCGATGTATGCCTTGGTTGCTGTATCAGGAGACCAAACAAGCTTCATTTTTAATTTTTACAAAACTTCTGTATGTTGTATTTGGTTTTTGTAGTTGTATGTGCTTTGCTTAATGACGAAGCCAATAAGTGAATAGCAATTGCATTTGGTATTTGGGAAGGAAAGAGTTGTTCATGTTTGCTTTTAATTGATCACAGAATGAATGGGTCCTTGTCCTAGAAAGTGCTTTGTCGGACCGTTGACAATCCATCACATCCCAACATACAAATCCTACGTGGGGCGGATTTGGATTACTATGGATTAGTATTTATTATTATTAGAGAGTTGTTTTCTGAGATTCGTATTCTCTTCCATTTTTCAAATTGTGAAGTATATTGGCTTCCATCTGTACTAATTAAATTCTATTAAATTGAAATACCCAACTGTACAATGAAAATACAAGAATGGTTACAAACAGCTAACACATAGTAATGTCGTTTTCATGGTGCTTAATTACATGTTTACCAGATTCATAATAAACTATTAATTAAATAAAATTTATAATGTCTTGAGCTGGAAACATCATTTATATGAGAGTAAGACTCATTTCCGAATGGGAAATCAAAAAAGTCGAGCTATGCATTAAAAGAGTTTTGATTCCTTTCCCATTATGGGATTGAAGAATTCCCAGGTATAATTCGCACTTTATCTAGAAAGGACTTGGCCTAACATCATCCGCTGTGTTAAGAAAATTCGTACAAATATTTGTCTATGAAGAATAAAATATTACACGGAACTGACAGGATGATGAACTGTAAACTGCGGAGCACATGGTATATGGAGATGGATTTTACACTCCAACGGAGAGTAATCATGACATAATTTTTATTTAATCTCGTTGTTTTACCATAAGCTGCCTACTCTTTGACCAATTTTCTTCAAGTATTTAACAAATGTTGAAGTGATCATCTTCTGCACATTTTTTAATCATACAAAACAATAAATTCAAGAACCTAACGCCGGAAAAAATGTTTCGTTTGTGCTATGATTGCAAATTATCTTGAATTATTCAAATGTAATTTGAGGAAACCATTAAAACATAATAACCTACGGCGATGGATTGTACGAATTGGTCAAAGAGCAGATAGTGTTTTGGGCGGAGAAACCAGTCTTCTCATTGCTTCCAACCGTACTACCCTCCCCCAGTCCGAAGGAACAGATCTCCCTATGGCCCCAAGTCCGAAGTCAAACCTTTAACAAAACACGTAGATGCTGATTGGTAGGCAATTTATGCGTGTCAAATAGTTGACCAATTCTACTTCTGACGTGGACATCTGGGTAAATGCGCCGTCATTTATTTCACTGCCAATAGCTTTTTCTCTATTATTTAATGTTTTTATTTGAATATTGATAGACGATACCGTACTAGTAATTGATTATATATGTACGTATATTTGTATTTGAATTTAAGAGTCCTATGAGCTAAGCCCAGATTTCTCCATTAATAAGAGCATTAAAATTCAATTGGATTAATTCATAAAAGTTTTTCAAATAATCCAACGACGAATATCCAACCATAATTGGTATACATACATGAAAATGGTGTAGGCGTTATCCTTAACTTTGACTTTATTAAGCTTAATTATAAATTAATTCTAAATTAATTATGATTAGTTAATAGTTGTTGTCAGTTGTCACTTTCCTAGTGCTTGGGCGGGAAGCAAGTTTTTATGCTTAGCTTTAACTTTGAATCTGGTTCTTGGATGGGATTGAGTAGTTGTCTCCAGCGTTGGTCCATTATTTATTATTAATTATTCCCCTTTTAATTTTATTAACTGGGAACAAATTATATTCGTTGGCTTTCTTCAGTTTCACTACCGATTTTCACTTTGCAAAACGGTGGGCTTTACACGAAAACGAGTTTGAGTTGCATAATTTTTTAAAACCCAATTGACTCTTTTTTATAGCATTATTTTTTTTATTAGTTTAATTTTAATTTTAATATAATTGTTATTCAATCAACCTATCAATAACCTTAATTTAAGAATATAACTTTGCCTTTAAAGAAGAAATATTAAGAATACAAATTTTTATATATATTCCTATATACAAACTGATATAATATAATAATAATGATTGTTGTATGATTTATATAATTTATTGTTAATAATTATATTAATTTTGTGTTTTTTTTATACGAAAAAACTCACGCACTCAATTATTATTGCGACGTCTAATCATACTTGAGATTAGGTACCTATTCCATAGACACGTGTTTGCAGATTACACGACGTTCATCCTAAATCTGATTTTCAACATAGGTACAAGGTTCATGCACAGTGATACTAAGTACGGATAAAACGCCGATTTGATCTCCTTAACACTTAAATAAAGAGAATCCTTGAGTGAGAATTGAATATAGAACTTTGAGATCTACATGACCAACCCCCACTATCAGGCCACACTTTGGGGGGTTAATTTTGTGTTTTTATTAATCAATAAAATAGTTTTAAGTTAGTTTGTATACAAGAGTTTTGTATAAAAATTTTGAATTTACGGGGGATTTTGTAGAAAATATGACAATAAAATCTGCACTATTTTATTATTATAACACATATAGTAAAAAAAAAATTTTCGAGAACCTTAGATCAATTCAGTTAAAAATCAATAAACCCCATATAAAGTAAATAAGATTTTAGTGTATATCTTAGAAACTATTTGTATTATCAATTTTAGAGTTTATAAATTTGTATTACTTTATCAATAAATAGAAAGAAATAGTCTTTTATTCACACATACACACACATATGTTTATATATATTATTTCTTTTATTAAATCATGTTATATAATAAAATACTTACATGAATTGTAAAGATAATTTATTTAATAGTTAAATAAAATTATCGAATTTATTACCTACAGAAACAGTATTGACTAAATATCAGTATCATATAATAGAGATATTGAATGAAATATATAAATATCACGTAATGATATTAATAAAGGTGACAGTAAGATCATATTATAAAAGCATTAGTATAGATTTATAATTAAAAAATTATTTATGCAACATTACCAAACAACAATAAATCACATGGTATATTGTTAGTACGATATGCTTTAGAAATCATTTATTGTCGGTTTTAGGATATTCTGTATTGAATTACTTTGTAATATATACTTCACATATTCATTAATTAAAAAATTATTTCTTATTCACATGTATAAAATACTTTTATCTTTTTAATCATATTAATGAATATAGTATGTATATAAATCGACTACATAATTTGATTATTTATATTATTCTTTATATACACAGTATCGATTTAATATCGATATCGTGTAATAGAAACATTGAATGTTTTCGATGAATATCATAAGATGATATTAAAAGGGGTGATAATGAAAATTATATTACTAAGATATTAATGTGGATTAATAGTTAGATAACTGTTTTTTGAATGTGACTAAACAAATGATGAATCAAACAGAATATATATAGTTAATGGTTCGTTATTTGATTATACTAATATACAAAGTAATCCTCTAACCTGATATAATATAGTCGTTATTTGATATGGATATATATAATTCATAACATGTATAAATACGAGACTAATTAAGTTGTATTAAGAGGTTGGTTTGATCATATATTATTTATATTGAGATACGAATGACTATTAAGATGGGTTCTATTGACTCGATAGATAGGATCTTGAGTTTTCGTTAACTCGATACAGATTTGAATTCCCAGTCGAATATAGCTAAATGATTAAAACTAAAATCTTTGGCCAGAGTTCAAAACAAGTCATACAAAAGTGTTTCGTGATGACAAGTTTAACGCGTAATAACCAACAATCTGAAGAAACATTGAGTTTAAGGTTTTGATAGTCTGTAAGCCCTTACTTGATTGAGATTAGATGATAGAAAGGCAGAACCTATATGGTATGGATAATTAAAAGTAAAACAGTTTGATGAATATTTTTTTCATTGTGGTTTAGGGACTATAGTATAGTGCTAGATATTAAACCATAGTCATTGAGTGTTCAAAAAGTTTGAAATAGAATCAATAAGATTGATTCTATCTCACAACTAATACTACAGCAAAATTGAGAGATTGTAACCAATGATATTATGCTTATCTTGCTTAAAGAGAGAAAATTATTAATTATTATTTGCTAAGAGAGCTAATACTCTCGGTGATAAAAATTGATCAAAAAATGTAAATTATTTATATATTAATTATTTAACGGACTTGAGAGCTCAATGAAATAACCTGATTATAATTAATATAAGTTATAATATTGTCACGTCCTGACCCTAGT
Organism: Trichilia minutiflora; assembly: GCA_035590515.1. Taxonomy (NCBI): domain Eukaryota; kingdom Viridiplantae; phylum Streptophyta; class Magnoliopsida; order Sapindales; family Meliaceae; genus Trichilia; species Trichilia minutiflora. The sequence continues at coordinate 8,081,482 of JAVXUL010000016.1, read as the reverse complement.
CGACCATGTGACAATTGTTACGAATCCTATAAATACATCCTATCACTTAGAATGCACTCCCAGGACCCGCAAGGTATTAGTACCTGTTTTCAAACTCATTTTCAAATAAAATAATACAAAATAGAAGATTTTCAATCATACAAGTATCAACATCTGTATTTTCTAAAAATATATTATAAAATATTCTTGGTCAAGCCAAATACATCAAATCACTTCATTATAAATGTTTTTATGTACAGTGGACCATAATATAAAAACTTGAGTCAAGTACGTACAAAACTATGCTGAAGTCTCACTTCAGCTATACTATACTGCGTCCGATTACACTAACCTGAAATGGAAAGTGAGGGGTGAGTATTTGAAAAAATGCTCAGTGAGTAGACAAATACACACACACACAAAAAAAGAAGCTCATACATTGATTGCGAAAAATCTTCGTAATCATAAAATCAAATTTAGTGAAATGTTGCATCATATACATGTCTAGAAAACCCATATGATATCAAATATGTATATCCACTCGGTCTATAGGATCCCATTCACTCCCTCAGAGCTATATGGCTAATCCGTAACCCTGGTTGAGGATGTGTGCCTATGTGTAATATCTCTCAGTCTATAGGATCTCATCCACTCCCTTAGAGCTGTATGGTTGATTCGCAATCCTGGTTAGGATATTATCATATCAGTATAAGGCTAGCATATTTTAGCCTAGACATGTGGATTCCACCCATCTCACCTAGGACTGTATGGTCAATCCACACTCTTGGGTTTATTGGATTCCACCCACTCCACGTGAGCTGTATAGATAATCCTCACCCACATATAGTCAATAATATGGCATATTAAATCATAAATTGATCTCAATGGCCCATCAGGGTAAATCGAGTAATTGATGGCTCATAAGGCCAAAACATAAAACAAGTATGACACCCCGACCATTATACTCAACTATGCCACATTAACACACATATATATAATTGGCCTTCGGCCTCAAAATCACAATATCAATATATTTATTAGGCCTCTGACCTCACATTCATGGCAATTCAGGTTTCATAACGAATCTATCTCTATTACAAATAAAGGGCCAACCCGATCACTACACAACAAAATACATCCAACGCCTCCTCATTTTAATTATACAAATATACATTCATATGCTGTCATCTCTAGTATTATAGTTATTTAAAAATAACATAAAATAAGATGAAGGACAAGGAACATGTCCACTCACAGTTCTGGGATAGAAAACCACCCTCTCGATATCCTTTTTGTGGTAGAGATCCTCCTGTCTCAGTTACGGTGTCTGGATACACATACAAATACAGATTCAACAATCTGTCATGACGTGCGTGCATGATGTAATGCATGCTTATGCTACTCTCATACTCCTCTCTCTCTTTACCCCTTTCTCTGTCTCTCTACATATACAACCCTATGAAATCTCGCTCTATAAATAATTTCTCATCAATTCCAACATCATTAGCTATCAAAATCCTCTAATTTATTGATATCGATGATAAAAGAGAAAATCCCCAATTCTAGGGTTTTATGAACAGTATCTGAGCTATACATTCTTAGATCTACGTAAAATTATAGCTCAAAATAGAGAGATAAGGTGAGAGATCGGCTTACCCGAATTGGTAGGTGAGCTTAGAGCACCTTTTTGGCTTGAATCTCTCTTCAACTACTGTTTACCGTGCATCTTCTCCTTATGAATCCTCATGATTCGACGGGTAAAACTCCGATCAAAAGAGATTTCTTGGTTCTAGTGTTGGTTTTCAGTTTATAAGAATTGAAATGATAAAGTTTGATTGAGAAATGAGAGAGATCAGTTTTTACAGTTGAGAGAGAAAGGTTTCTATCAAAAATAAAGAGAGAAAAAGTGAAAAAAATGAAATGGAGAAGACGATCCCCTCCTCAATGAAAATAGACTGTGAAATTGCCCAAAAGTGTCGATACCTTTCAAAACGTATCGATACCTTTAGTTTTTTACCTCCAACGTATCGATACCTTTCTCCAACGTATCGATATGTTTGGCTATTTACTGTTCACTAAGCCTGCAAGGTGTTGATACCTTCCTCAACATATTGATACGTTTCGTTGCAAATCGACTTCATCTCTGTCACAAACGTGTTGATACCTTTGTCAAAGTATCGATACGTTTGGCACTGTTACAACTCATAAAGCTTGCAACGTATCAATATATTTGGCCCTCAACTCAAAAAGGTGTCAATACCCTTCTCTAAAGGTATCGACACGTTTAACCTCACCCCCAATGTATCAATATCTTTCCGTAAAGGTATCGATACCTTTGTCTCATCTTCGACTTCTAAGGACTGTTACTTCAAATGGCCATAACTTTTGGCTTGGATATCATCACGGAACTTATAATATATCAATGGAAAGCTCTCTCTAACTCTACAAAAATGATAAGAATTTTTTCTCAATTAGAGATGATTTTAGGGTCAAAAATCCAGTGCTTTCTCACAGACTTGTATTCTATACCACACACCTTCTTCCAAAATGATTTCAAGTTATCAGACCCTCTCGTGCATGATTTAAATACTACTACATGTACACAAACTTATGAGGGATTTTATAATTATGCCTATAATCCTAAGGGATGGGTTTCACAATTCTCCCCCTTATATGAATTTTATCCTCAAAATTCTACATGATGCATGTGATAAGCAGTAATAAAAGAGCATACTAAGACATACAACTTATCTTTTTCCCTAATAATCAAATAAAGTTATTTTAGAATACCTCACTTGTTATTCATTACTAGGAGAAGAAACTGCAGCCTTTATAGAATAAACAGTAATGAAAACAAAACATACGTCACCTAGAATATACAAGAATCTTTCTTTTGGGCCAAACATATACCTTAATACTAGAAAAGGTGTGGGTACTGCTGTCTTATCAGACTCTCCGGCTCCCAAGTCATCTCCTCAACTGTGGCACTTTGTCATAATACTTTCACCATTGGAATAGTCTTATTTTTTAGGACCCACTCTTGCCAATCAAGTATTCTCACCGGTTTTACTACACAATTAAGATCATCTTTCAAATCGATCGGTGGTGTCTCAAGTATATGTAATAGATCTGGCATATACTTCTTGAGCATAGATACATGGAAGACATCATGTATCCGACTCAGCTACGATGACAAATTCAATCTATAGGCTATTAGACCTATCCTTTCCACAATACCAAAGGGTCCAATATATCAAGGATGCAACTTTCCTCGATTTCTTAATCTGATTATCCTTTTCTAAGGCAATACTTTCAAGAAAATCTGATCGCCTATTTAAATTCTAATATTCTCCTCTGATTCTTAGCATAGAATTTCTGTCTATCTTGAGCTGCTTTCAATCTTTCTCTAATAATCTTGACTTTCTCAGTGGTGATCTCCATCAACTTGATACCATCGAGCTTTCTCTTATCAACTTCATCCCAACACATTGGGGTTCTGTATTTTTTACCATACAAAGCCTCATAAGGCGCCATCCCAATGTTAATCTGATAACTATTATTGTACACAAACTCTATCAACGATAGGTGTGTATCCCAACTGTCTGAGAACTCAATTGTCACACCCTGACCCATGGGTCTCACCTGTGACAACTTGCCTCTAGGGTGTACTCAATCACACAGACCTCTAGGGTGTACTTAATCATACAGAATACGACTTGTAGGCCTGTAAGGCATTTATAAAACCTGTTTTCAAAATATTTCTAAATAATTTCAGCCTAACACCCAAACTCCAAATAAAATGAAACACGGCCACAATCACTTTAATATATATATATATATATAAACACAGAAACCAATAAAAACAATCATCCAAATAAATCAATAGGGATTTATCTATCCCATAAATCAATCAAGTAATTATTACAAAACTGTTTATTTTTTTCATACAAGTCTCATAAATAAAAAGAAAAGCTTAAAAGACCACCAGTGGACTACGGACTTCCTGAGTGAGTCGAAGGAGCTATACCTGAGTCTTCAGTTCTGAAGCGATCACCAACCTAAAGCTTTCCCTGAAACTGGAAGGTGAGGGGGGTGAGTATACGGGAGTATACTCCGTGAGTGAACGAATTAAAATATAATTAAAATTATGTGGTATATATGTATACGTTGAAATAAATCTTAAAATGGCAACCTAGAAAAAAACTTCTTTATTTTAAAAGTTTCCAAAACCATATTATGAAAATCATTGGGCTGGCTCCTTTCCTGGTAACTACCCTGACCGTGGGCGTTTCGAGACCGTCAGTGAGTTTTGTATGCAGGAAAACATGCTATTTTATGAAAACTAGATTTAAAATGCAATAGTTATAAAATATGTAGTTTTATCAGAAAAAGGTGCCCAACACTGACGTTTGCCTCGAGCTGTCACGAGGTGACATCCGTGACTAACTCGACGAGACTCATAGGTGAAAAAATCCCATCATCATCATAACACCACAATAACCATATAATGGTTCACCTATACAGCCTTCACTCACCTAGGTGACCTCTTTTCCAGGTTAACCCTAGGCTACTACTATACACTCACCTGGGGGTTCACATCCCAGTGAACACCTCCCCAGGCTACCACCCTATAGCTACAGTAAATCGGCACACAAGGCCGTTATCACCAATGCATATAATCATAAAACTAGGCCCTCAGGCCATATCGTCATCATAAATACAAAATGTGGCCCATTGGCCGCAATACCACATAACAAATTTAAATCTGGCCCACTGGCCATATCATCATATAAAACATGTATCAAAATATCAAAGTATTATCAAATCCATTTCAAGATCATATACAACACATGTATATACATATTTTCACATTTAAAAAGTAATAAAGAAAAACATTTATAAACATTGGCATATCATTTCATTTATAGAGAAAACAAACTTATAATTAAAGAAATAGAATAGAAAGAGTATTAACTAACAGTGTAGGGAGGGTATACACTCCCTAGTTCCCCTCGTTCTTCGGAGACTCACACGAATACCTCGATCTTGAACCGTCACCTAACCACACGCATAACATTACTATCAATTACACGTCCCGATATACATAAAAGTGTGAATATATGGAATGCATGCTATTCCGAGTTTTTAATATTCGGACCATACGCGTAAGTGTCTAAAATCCTCGTTAAACCTATAATTATCTAATTAATATTGACATAGACCCACATTGTAGCTTAACCAACTCATTCCGATTAATATACGCGATTTTGATTAGTGGGCCTCATATATCCATTAAAACAGTAATCAGAATTACTGTTTACATTCACCCAAAATCTCTGAAATTATATTTCTAGTTTCCTATGACTTCTACGACTCCTCTACAACCCACATTGCACACTAAAACTAAGATTTAAGCGATAAATCTAAGAAAATCGATATGAAAACCCATACGAATCAAAATTCTTAAAACGATGAAATGAACACACAGATAAGTTAGAATCGAAGCTACGAACCTTGTCGTGTGGTCAATTTGCTCTGCTTTTGCCTCGAAACTGAAAAACCCCAAATCTCTTCCAAGAACCCTAATTCCTCCTTCACGAATCCATGCTCCTACCATCAAATTGTTGCTCCCAGTGTGTTAGACGCGTAGAATATAGCTCGTTTGCGAAGAGAAATCAAAATTTTGACAAGAATTTGGGTGAGAGGTGGAGAAAACAGAAGAGAACGTGAGGGAGAGAGAGAGAAGGAGAAAGGAAGAAGAAGAGTGCAAATTCAACCCCCTGACCTCTACTTATAGAAAAAGGGCAAAATTATCAATTTGCCCTTAAGTTCTCTTATGGAGAAGTTTTCAGAAGAGGGCAATTTCAGTCATTTCGCGTTGATTCGATCGAATGAATTGAAGATTCGTTCAACTGAATCACCCCCTTCGATCGAACGAATAACAGTTTGTTCGAATGAATCCTTCAGTGTCTATAGAAGTCAGAGAGCTCCCAAATTATCGATCGAATGAAACGATATTCGATTGAATGAATCAACACTTCGATCGAACGAATCAAGCCATTTAGTCAATCGAACCTGCCAAAAATGGACTTTTTCACTTAAGTTCTCTCCGAAACTGAAAACCACCAATAGAGTCCTAACGTGCACTCACATAAACTCTTTCTAGTCAACATAATTATCAAATATGTCCAAACCCAAACGAACGAACTACCGAT
>JAVXUL010000016.1:8048780-8075188 GCA_035590515.1 Trichilia minutiflora | reverse complement strand
TCAAAGAGGATAATTGGATTATCTCAAAAATTATACATTACAAAGATGCTGAAAAGGTTCAGTATGGAGAACTCTAAGAGAGGTCTTTTGCCCTTCAATCACGGTCTTCATCTTTCTAAAGATGATAGTCCAAAGACCGATGAAGAGTGACAACAAATGCGTGGTGTGCCCTATACATCAGCTATAGGTAGCTTGATGTATGCCATGCTATGTACATGTTCTAATATAGCTTATGTTGTAAGTGTTACAAGCAGATATCAGGCCAATCCCAGAGAAAAACACTGGTCGACTGTAAAATCAACTCTTAAGTACTTAAAAAGGATTAAGGATTTAGTTCTGAGTGATGGAGCTCAAGAGTTGAGCATCTATGGGTATTCAAACTCAGACTTTCAATCAGATGTGGATGATCGCAAGTCTATATCTGATTTTATCTTTTTGTGTAATGGAGGTGCTGTCAGTTGAAAAAGTTTCAAACAAACGACAACAGCTGACTCCATTACAGAAGCTGAATACATTGCTGCTTCAAAAGCAACAAAAAAGGCTATTTAGATGAGAAAGTTCATATCTTAACTTGGTGTGGTTCCAAACATAGCTTATTCGATAAACGTGTTATGTGATAAAACTGGTATTATTACATAGGCAAAAGAACCAATAGCACATTAAAAATCTAAACATATTCAGCAAAAGTACCATATTTTGAGAGAATTTGTTGGTGTCGGAGAGATAATAATACCGAAGACATCTTCAGTAGATAATGTAGCTAACCCTCTCATTAAGGCGATAACACTAAAGCAACTGGATTGGCATCTTGAGAAGATGGGTATTAGATACCACAACGAATGATTTTAGTACAAGTGGGAGTTTTTTAGTGTAGTATGCCTTAGAAATCATTCGTGTTGTCGGTTTTAGGGTATTTAATAATATATCACTGTATACGTATATATTTGACGTATGTATTAATAAAGAAATTGTTTGTATTCATATGAGTATGCTGTTTCCTTGTCGTATCATACTAATGATTAAGTATACATATGAATGTCCAGATAATAAGATTATTGAATTGTTCCCTACACACGCAATATCAACTGGGCATCAGTATCATATAGTAGGCACATTGAATATCACCAATGAATGTCATGAGCTGATATTAGTACGGATAATATAATAGTCATGTCATAAGGATATTAGTATGGATTAATAGTTAGAGAACTATTTTTTGAACGTGATCGAAGAAACGATAAATCATATAGAATGTATGCAGTCAATAATTCATCATTTGATTGTACTAGTATGCGATATACTCCTTTGACCTGAGACATCATAATCATTATCTGATATAGATGCACATGGTTTATATGGTATATAAGTATAGGACTAATCATGTTTTGTATAAGAAGCCGGTTTGGTCATGCGTTGTTTATATCAGGATATAATTTCAATATGGGATCCATCGACTCGATATATATATATAGGATTTGAGTTATCGTTGTCTCGATCCGAATTCGAGTTCCCAATTAGATATTATTAAACGGCTGAAATCTTAATACCCCTAGCCAGGGAGCTCTTAAATCATACAAAAGAGTTCGTAATGACAAGTTCAGTGTATAATGATTGATGACCCAAAACAGATGCTGAGTTTAGGGTTTTGACTTTCTGTGAACCTGAACTTAGTCGGGACTTGACGAAGGCAGGACATTAATCAAACGGAATGTACATTCAGATATAAAAGATTTGATGAAGCGTTTCTTCATTGTAGTTTAGGGACTATGATATATTACTAGATGTTAATCATAGTCGATAGGTATTCGAAGAGTTCAGAACAAAAATCGATAAGATCGATTTTGGCTCACAGCTCACGGTTAACACCACAGTGAACCCAAAAGTTCATAACCATAAACCTTGGCTTTTCTTTCTAAATATGAGAGAGATTAATGATTGTTATTTGCTAAGAGAGCTAGCACTCTCGGTAATGATGATCGACCAAAAACTGCGAATCGGTTGCACATTAAATTATTTAACAGATCCGATGGCTTGATAAATTGACTCGATTATAACTTATAGTAAGTTATAATATTCTATTAACATTTTAGAATATAAATGTAATTAATTAAAGTTGATCAAAATTAGTTTGACTTGTTTTAGGATAATTTTGGTATTAAATTATTTAATAGGGGCAAAATTATCATTTCATATTATTACTATTAGAAAGATTGTTTAACAAGCTTTGGAAATAAATGTCTTTGACTTTAAAGCCTTGGACATTTAAGTAATTATGGTGATAGTATATAAAGAGCCAATTTTCCATTTTTATTAAGGATTTTTCATTAATTTGAAAAATTGAAAACAAAGGATTAAGCTTTTATCTCTCAAATTTTGGTCAAAGGGAAGGAAGCCAAAGGTGGTTTGATTCTTGGAGGTTTCATGCTTTTGGGACTCAATTTTCATCAATCTCAAGGCTAAAGGTTAACTTATATATTTTATTTTGAAGATTATGCAAGTATGGAACAATTAGCATGCTAAAATATATTTAATGCCCTAATTAATTCCTAAAATATTAACAACACTATCAGAAGAAACATATACTTGGACAACATCTCAAACATTGTATGCCCAACCAAATCCTTAAATCAATCTCTATCCACTCCTGTAGATGTACTAGCATTATTCTTTTGCTCAAAGGTATCTAGATAGTTAAAAGAACAAACTTTATGAAGTAGATGATCACTTTTTGAAATAAAGAAAATAAAAAAGCAACATGACCATTTAAAACATTTAACTAATCTATTGAGTTTACATTTATTTTTGTTGTTTTTATTGTTTCTTTCCCTGTTAAGTGGTGGATAATGTTGCTCTGTTACATTTCAAGTTGTTTTTTCAGTTAACCTAAAATAAGTAGGTTAAAAAGAGGATTTTTAATTGCTTTCTTTTTGCATTTTCAAAATGGATGAAATTCTCTTAAATTTACGAAAATACTTTTCTTCTTTTCTTGTAAATAGTTTAATGAAATTTACTAAGATAGGATTGCAAGATTGAAGAAGCTAATGTGTAAAGGTATCCCTGAAGATTTAAGGTGGTTAATTGAAGCTAGAATCTTTTTGATTGGTGAGTTTTCTAATTCTTTTGTTTCTAAAATACCTAGTTTAAGTAAGAGTTCTTATATTAAAAAACGAAGAGTAAAAAGACAATAGATTTCTCATAAATGTGTATGATGGATTTGTAAAAAGCGACGTTGTTCATTGGGAATAGTTTCTAATAATTGAGAAGATAAGATAAAGTAAGGAGTCTTTAGATAATATTTTTTTGACTTTTAAGACACATTCTTGTGGATTAGTGCAACGTAAAATGAAAAAATTCTGGGACTAATTTCTACAGGAGCATGAACGCTATAGTCTTGAAAATTTGGCTAAAAATTATCTTATTTGTCTATTTATAAAAAAAATTAGATGGAAAAGCCCATCCTTAACCCATAGAGGGCATTAAAGCTATTTTTAAATGTAAAACTAGATGAAGATATGAGCAATAATCATAATTACTGTATATATTTGTGTTTATTATTTGTCCATTTATATTTTTGTTAATTAATCTAAAAAGTTTAATTATTTGGCGGTTGCCTTCCTTTTGTTGGGTTAAAGTCAATGTAAGAAAGTGGCCATTTTCTTGCTGATGGGTTCATGAACTTCTTCCCTACTTTTTTTTATTGAAAGAGTGTATAAATCGGCAAGTTAGTGAGGACCCTAAGCCTACTATCTCATTTATTTTTAATATACACCAACAAAGAAGACATTAAAAAGGTTTAAAAGCACTTGACTTCATTCTCAAATTGTAGAAAATGGTTGGAGGTATGTTTTCTCACTTCTGCATTCTGTTTTAATTGTTATTTAGTTAATAAAATATGTTTAGACCATGTTTTAACATCCAATAATTAGTATTAGAGCCATAGAATGCCTTTGTATGCATAAGAAATAAATTTAACTTGAATTTGCATAATAAAACAATAATTATACATACAAATTTATATTAAATTAATTTATATTTAAATTGCTTACAATTTTATGCAATTTATATATGTTCTTACTATTTTTATTATCAGGTATAGTTGTAGTAATATATTACATTATTAAATTAAATGCCTAAGAAATTTTGTCTAAAGAGATTAGATTTTAAGTAAGACTATCTATGACTTCTTCAATCTTTCTTAAATTTATTTGGTGTAATTTATTAATATAATTATTCACATCCTATTCATTTGCATAATATTAATGGTAAATTTAGTATTAATTTAATATAAAATGATCCATATAATTTTAATTGATTAAGAAGTACACACAACATATTTAATTATACAAAATTATATATTGAGTGTATTAAGATCATACTATGACATTATTAATTGTAATTAATCATATTGAATATAATGGATTTTATTCTATAAGAATTTTTATTATATTCGTAAGATTAATTAGGATAAAATATCAAATTATATTTCTTAATTTACACATAAAAATTAAGAAAAAGAATATAATTTAATAGATTTATCATAAAGAAATATATGTATCTAATTGAATTAAAATTTTAGCCTACTGACAAGATTTATGTCAGTAGATTCAGGATTTTTAAAAATGATTTACTTTGATAAAATATGATATATGTTTATTAGCCTTAATTTTGAATTACAAGCATGTATATTTAATTTTTTACAGTTATATAACCTGTGAATTTCTCTTATGTAAAATATGATATTCCTAAACTAAAAAGTGATAACTCTAAGATTTGGAATGAAAGAATTCTCCTTCATTTGGGTTGTATAGACATTGATTATGTTATCAGTAAAGATGAATGAATTATTATTTTGCCAGTCCTTTAGATGAAATTACTTTTTATGAATAATGAAAGTGATCCAATTGCCTCAATATGATGTTTATAAGAACTTAGATCTCTATTGATATTTGTGGTTCAGTCGATCAATATGAAATGTTAGGGCATTACTAAAGGTTATTAATGAGCATTTTGTATTTTCAAATAAAGCACTGGCCAGTTGCTTGATTATGAAGTCTTCATCCTTAATGCTTACTATACTGAGAGGTGTACGACAGTACATTATGTAAATAAGGAACATTGCAGCCCAATTAAAGACTCTTGAGGTTGATATATCTTACTCTTTTCTTGTGTACTATATATTGAACACTCTTTCACAGCAATATAAACCTTTCAAAATATCTTACAATACGCATAAAAATAAATGATCAATCAATAAACTCATTACCATATGTGTTTCAGAAGAAAGGAGGCTGATAATGGTAAATATATTGAGGATGGCCAATCACTTGGTCCATTTCTAAAATTTCTTCAAGAGTATAGAATAGTTATCTAATATATCGTACTTGGTTCGCCAAACCAAAATGGTGTGACAAAAAGAAAAAACTGACCTTTAATAGACATTGTGAAGAGTATGCATGGTAATTTCAAAATTTTTGAATTCTTATGGACTGAAGCTTTTAAGAATGTAATGTACATATTAAATTGAGTTCTAACTAAGATTGTTCTAAAGATACTATTTGAATTATAAAAAGGTTAAATATCAAGTTTACGATATATGCATATTTGGGGATGTCTACTTAAAGTAAAAATCTATAATCCATAAGAAAAAAAACTAAACCCAAGAACAATTACCATTAGTGAGTATTTTATTATATATATTGAAAAGTCTAAAGGGTATAGATTTTATTATCCATATTATAGCACTAGAATTGTAAAATCAAGAAATGTAAAGTTACTTGAGAATAACTTGTTCACTAGGAGTAATTTATTACATGACATTATTACAAAAAGGATCACACTAATGCTAAACCTTCCATATCAAGTGATAGATTCATTGTCATTTAAAATAGTTCACAAGATCAAATGAGTGTTAGATAACTAGTCATTGAAGTTTCACAAATTGTTGATAATAATATAAAAGATCAAATTATTGAAGAAATATAAAAAATTATTGATCAGCTAGCTGGCCAATATATTCCTCAAGAAAATATTGAAATAAAATTAAAGAGATTTACTATAGTAAAGAAATCGGTAATTTTTAGTGATTATTTTTTGTATCTATAAGAATCAGACTACAATATTAAATTAAAAATTATCTTAAAATATTTTCACAATCCATGAGTTGCAAAGAATCAAATGAATAATACGATACCATGAAAGATGAGATGAATTTTATGACACATAATGGAGTCTTAGATCTTATTAATTTGCTTGATAGTGCAAAAGCCATTAGATATAGATGGGTCATCAAAATAAAGAAAGACTTATTGGATAATATTGAGAGATATATATAAAGCAAGTTTCATTGCTAAAGAATTCACTCAAAGAGAAGAAATAGATTACAATGAGACTTTTTCTTTATGTCTAAGAAAGATTCACTTTATATTATTATAGCATTAGTTGCATATTTTGACTTAGAGTTGTAATAAATAGATATGAAAATAACCTTTTTAGAAATTTAAAGGAAAAAAATTATATGAAATAATTAGACGGATTTTCCTCTAGTAAGGATAAATATTTTGTATAAAAACTTAAGAAATTTATATGTGGATTGAAACAAGTGTCCTATCCATAGTATTTAAAATTTCATGATGTTATCTCTTTATTTGGATTTGTAGAGAACATTATAGATCAATGCATATATCATAAGGTTAATGAAAGTAAGATTTGTCTCTTTATTCTGTGTGTGAATGACATTTTACTTGTAATCAATGATAAAGATTTACTATATGAGATAAACAATTTTTTTTAAAAACTTCAATAGGTGATGCATATTATGTTATTGGTATCAAAATACATAGAGACAAATTTCAAAGAATTTTGGGCATGTCTCAAGAAACCTATATAAACAAAATTTTAGAGAGATTTCGAATAAAAGATTATTCACCAAATATAACTCTTATTAAGAAGAGTAACAAGTTCAGTTGAAACCGGTGTTCAAAAAACAATCTTAAAAGGGAGTAAATGAAGAACATTTGATATATTTTAGCTATTGAAAGCTTGACATATGCTTAGAGCTGCACAAAACCTGATATTGCATATGCTGTTAGCATGTTGGGAAGATATCAGAATAATTTAGGAACAGACCACCAGAAAGTTGCAAAGAAAGTAATGAAGTATTTTTCGGATACCAAAAACTACATACTTATGTATAGACGAACTAATAATCTAGAAATGATTGGCTAACCTAATGCAAATTTTGCTATATGTGATGATTTGCAAAAATCAACGTTATGATACGTCTTTATGTTTTCTAATAGAGCCATATCTTTGAGGAGCGGAAAACAAAACTTAATTCACTATAGACGTAGGGTTCGTGTCTTATTAGAGGCTACCTCACATGATGTGTGGATGAAGAGTTTTTTTTTTAGGGGCTTAGAGTTTTAAATTTCATTTTTTAGTTATTGAGAATAGATTGTGACAATTCAACTTTAGTTTTTATGGTTAACAATAAGTGATAGTCATGTCCACAAATCATTATCCATGTTCATAAACTTCCAAACTCTTTGATGGAAAGAGTGTATAAATAGAAAAGTTGGTGAGGTTCCCAAGTCTGCTGTTAGTTCCAATATACACCATCAAAGAAGAGATTAGAATGGTTCAAAAGCAGCTTACTTTGTTCTCAAATTGCAGAAAGTTTCAAAGGCTGGAGATATGTTTTTTCACTTCCGCATTACATTCTCATTGTTATTTGGTTAATATAACATGTTTAGATGATATTTTAGCATCCAATAGTCAACACCGATTGGCTTTTTAAGAATAATCGTGGTATGGCTGTCAGTGGTTCGCAAACATTTTGGTTCTTTCTTGGGGGACTTTACCATACCTCTCGTTCACCAATCTTCAGTTTATGCAGAACTTATGGTGGTTATTCTTGCTGTCGGGAAAACTTGGTCTTTTAGTTGGCGTAAGCTTGGGATTAAGAATGACTCCCTTATTATCTCAATCTTGGGATCGTCACGCTCGTTGACATAACTATCTCAATCTCTTTAAGAATGTGATGGTTCACGTTGTGCATATTTTCAGAAACTAACCATGGACTTATTAGTGGTTATTTCACTTGGATTAGTTTCCCTCTTAAAATCTGTTCACAAGGAGGTCCTTTTTAACTCCTGAGATGTGCCCAATTGTCATTTAATTTCTTAGAATTGGATTCATTGTATTCTTTATTTCTTTCTTATTAATATATTGCTCGAGGGTTTTTTAAAGTTTAATTAAAGAAAAAAAAATCCTATCTTCAAATTTATTTTTTATGCCTTAGTTTCGGTACGTACAAATAATTATCAACTTTTTTCTTCTTTTTATAACAAACTAAAAAATTAATATAAAATTTACAATTTTTAATCATATTATAGTTTAGAAATGATTTAAGGTCATAAAACTATGATTTATGTGGTGTAGAAAATTTCTTAAAATAATTTTGATGATAATTAACATTTATTTATTTGAATGCAATACAGAGTACTAATGAAAAAAAATTGTACAAATTGCACTCATAATATGTAAGAATGATAATTTAAGTAAGCAGTGCATATCTCCCATATTAATTAGAGGAGAGGTAGATATTTGTAATTTAGATCTATTTGAATTTAAATTTTAAATTAATTTAAATATAATAATTTATATTTAAAATAATTTAATTTAATTCAATAATATATTATAAATTAATCTAATTTAAATCTTTTTAAAATAGGTTGAATTAATTTAAATTAGCTGTTTAAGTTTTTAATCTAAATTTAAAAATACAATACAAAATTTATAGTATATAAACCACAAAATAAACGAAAAACAGCATATACAAATTATTTATTTCTGTTTTAGTTTTCTAAAATTCATTTAATCCTACCCAATTCCCATCCTTGTTGGAATTAAATCAATTTCAGATCACTCAAACAACCATTGTAGACATATTACTCAAAAGCCTAATTACATCAATAATAATTGATAGCGTGTTATGGTTTTATTTAGTTTCAGAGATGAGGTCTGAGAGGACCATTAGCCCCAAAAATTGCTTTTGATTAATCGCTTTTAAAAGACAAAAGTTTTTCATCTTCATGCAGCCCAAATATTATAGGCTTTATTTTTTATCAAAAGGGAAGGTTCAATGCCTCTTCTCTACAAGATTAAATGGTGATAGCTTTGTCTACCCTTATACGTAAAACACTTGACTGAAAATAAAAGGAAAATACAAATACTTATTACAATTTTATTAAATGGAATTTATAGATAATATAATACAAACAAACTCTGTAGATTCAAGTTCGGGAGTTTTAGCTGCTAGTTAGATTAATCGGCAGAGTCCAAGATATTTGAGGTTCAAACACCTTTGTAAGAATTTTGGGCTATTTTTTAATAATTATAAAAAAAATTTGAAAATCTAATGGTAATTTAGATATATTAACACTTCTATTAGAGTTTAATACAGGTAAATACCCAAATTTAGTGATCAAATTGCCATCCCTACTCAAAATAATATATATTAACAGCATTCAATTTGATCACAGGCCACTAGTAATATTACGGCCGTATGGTGCATGAAGAACTGATCAGCCAATTGTCCTAACAGAAACTACCAGCATTTTATCCATTACCCAACAAGTAAATCTTGTGATATTATTGTTTGTATATTCCTATATTTAGTAGCAAAAAGATTCTTTAATTTTTGTTCAACTCGTACTCAGAAATTGTGAAATCTGTCTAAACCTATATTTAATCAAATTGAAAATAACAGACAATGAGGCTATGAGAAGAGAGGAAACACAGATAGATACATGCATGCCCATATCACTTTTTTCTCTTACCACTCCTTTAACAATTGGGTTATGCCTAAGTTAATTAGGAAACACAGAGAGATACATGCATGCCCATAAGACTTTTAATCGATTTATTTAACCCATTTAATTTAAATATAACCCATTCAATCCATTTATCTTATTAACTTATTTAATTGATTATTTGTTGAAGTATAAATTAAATATTAAAATATAAAATAATTAATATTATTATATTAACTATTAAAATAATTAATTAAATAATACATAATAAATAAATAAAATATAAAATATTTAAAGTTTACATCAAAGTTGAAATATATCTTAACAAACACTATAATCATCCACCTCCAAATAAAACATTATAAAAACTTAAAAACATATCATTCAATAATTACGCTGTAATGTACAAACACCATATCATCTAAAATTCCAAATCTATGCACAATTCATCGAGCCAATTTTAAATAAAACGGTCGTCAGAGGCATTTTGAAAATGTTAGTTTTTAATTATTAATTAATAATATAAAAATGTTTTAATATAAAAAAAGTATCAAGAATGAATTTATAAAGAGGATTATCAAGAATGAATTTATAAAGAGGGCAGCCAGCACTCATTGGCTGTAGTCTGGTGGCTTCATCTTAGGGAGCATTAATATTGATCCTGAGTTTGAATCATTGGGAATGCACTCAAGTATAAAAGTTTGGTGTAGTCTTGATTTTATCCGACTATTTAGTATCACTAGTCAGTAGGGCCGAGTCGGGCGCCTGTTGATTAAAGATATGAGTTTCATTTTAGTGATGCTGTTCTAGGATAGTCGAAGGTTTGAATCCCCTGACGGAGTCTCCCGGAACGTTGGCGGACGGTAGGAGTTTTCGGATTTTCCCCCCAAAACAAAAAAGAAGAAGAGCGCGGCCATATAAGATTACAAGTCAATACTCAATACAGGAATGCTTAATTCTATTTTCCACTTTTTAGAGGGAGTCACTAAAATAATAACTAAAATTTAGAGTTGACATTAAATTTAACAAAATAATCTTATAAATATAAAAATAAATTTAAAAAAATAACCATATCATAAATGAGTAATTAGATTAACATGATTGGATTATTCAATTAAATAATTGTATTATAAAAAGATAATTAAATTCAAGAGTTTAAATTTAAATATGATATGTTTATTAAATAAGTAACACCAATTATTAATTGTGATCCAGCGGCTTGATGGGAATAAATAACTTGTGTCCAAAATGCCACCCTAATAATATGTAATAAATGGAGCCCCAACCGAGTAAATTTCTATTGGAGAGACCATGATCCATTCCCAGTTCCCACCGGCCACCGCCTCTCCCCGATGCCAATTATTCAGTAAAGAGTTAAATATGGATAGTCTTTGAAGCATTTCATCGAACACCAAGCAATCTTTTGATTTACGTGGCATAAAACCAGAACCCTCAAGCACACGTGTCATCAAAGACCTCAATCTTACATCACTTCTCCTTCAACCAAAGTTCATGGTCTACATACAGCGGGGACATTTGTAGCAAACGATACCAAAAATGCGTCGTATCAAACCTCCTTTGCTGTTCCCCAATTCCGTTCCATACATCAATCGGACCCTGCACAATCAAACAGATTTAAATAATGCCAGTCCCCTGGCATCCAACCTAAAATCCCGGTCTGTGGTCCGGTTCAGTGGTCCAGATACTGTAAAGTTTCTGCAGGGCCTGTTAACCAACGATGTGAGTAAATTCGGTGAACCTGCGGGTGTGAGGGAGAAGACGTCCACGTTCCCGACGCCCAATTTGCCTTACGAGTCTGTTTCTCCGTTATACGCTGCGTTGTTGACACCTCAGGGAAGGTTTTTGTACGACTTGTTCTTGTATGCTCCGGCTCAGCCTGAGGAGAAGCTGAATCGAACGGGATCTGAACCTGGGTCCGGGTCCAATGATGGGTCGATCGAGGTGTTTGCTGATGTTGATGGGTCATTCTTGGATGATTTACTGCAAACTTTTAAGAAGTAAGTGTGTGTGTTTTTTCCATTTTTCACAATTGGCAAGTTCTGTTTATGCTAATTTGCTTATTAATGGTGTTCATTTTCGCGCATTTGATTGAAATATTCCTCGTTTTGATATGTAAAGAGTGTTCAAACCAAGAATGTGATTTCTTCCATATATTGCATTGTTGAAGTAAGTGAATGAAATGACCTGGTTTGGAATTAAGTGGCCATTATGATGTACTTCTGTAAATAATTATATTTTCCGGCATGTTTGACGTTTTATGGATTTGACGTATTATGGAATTATCTTTATTCCTCTAAATAAACATAAGGGCTGTTCTGAGACATGCAAGTTAAGCCTGTGCTGTTCATATTTACTTTCATAAAAAATGGTTTGACGATTTAATATCAAATACTAATTCCTGAACACTACAAGATTCGTTTTGTACCTCATGGTTAGATGTGAATAATCTTGCTATTTTTGGATATTGTATTTTCTTTTCTTAACTGATGCTTTTTCTGCATTTTGTTTTCATTTAATGTCTTCAATGCACTTATGAGCTGGAGAGATTTTCTATAATTAGGTATTTTTCTGTTTTCTGGTATATCTTTAGTTTTAATTGGTGAGTGAGTAACATAGCAACCAAGAAGATTGACATCTGTACTCCCTTCTACGTAGTCAATTGGCTGTTCTGTATGATTGCCTAGTGTTTTTTTAACATATTGTTGTGCTGTTGCAGATACCGGTTGCGATCTAGGGTTGAGATTGAGAGTGTAGCGCAAGACTTCTCTTGCTGGCAGCGTTACGGTGGGAACCTATCTCAGAAGCTGTCATCTATAGAGGAACCAGAGGCAGCCGGTGTTGGCTGGGGTACTGGTATTGATCATTCTGGCATGTCAGTTTCATGTGGTACTGATGCTGGATGGCAATGGTTTAAAGATCCAAGGTTGGATGGTCTTGGATGCAGAGGAATCTTTGAATCTAGTACAACACGTGAGCTTTTGAAACCTTTTTTGGCTTTAAAGATTTGTTTTACATTCCCAAGTAATTTAAGAGACTTAGAGGCAGATTATAGTCATCTGTTGCACTTTCTTTTGCATTAAGTTGCAGTTTTCTCCCTATCTCTGTTACAGCACCTTTAGTTGAAGCTGACAAAGAAGCAGATGAAGAGAACTATGTTCTATGGAGATTAGAGGTGGGAGTTGGAGAAGGGTCAACAGAAATTCCAAAAGGTATGCCTGTATTTTCTTCTTGATTGTATGCTTTGTTTTGGACACAATTTTACTGGTCTAGATCAACCACTTCAGGTTGATCTTCTATGGCAGTCAGATCAATTCTGATCCAGAAAAGTAAGATATGTTTGGTCTAACTTCAGTTTTTTTGAATGGCAAGCTAAATCGTCAAACCAATACTTTTATTGACATAGACGTCTCAAATTAGGGAGGAATCCCGCAAGCGAGTGTCTGTGGGACTCCCACATCGATTGAGGAAGGGTTAGTAAAGGTCCATAAACCAGGGCTGGATCTCTCTCTAGGCAAACCAGTTTTCCTGGGTCCAAAGAGGTTGGCGAGGGATTTGCCCCCCTTCCTTGTCTCATTTATGATTAGATTCATTATTAGTATCATTTCTATTTTCGGTTTGCACACACCCCAAATCAATTTTGATAAGCTAAAATTTTCCTTAGTTGTTTGGTAAAATCTTTTTAAATTCACTCCTCTTCGAAACAAAATTTGAGAAGTAAGGATAGAGTTGCTTTTTAAAATCAAATTCTTAGAATCAGTTTTTTCATTTATTATATTTTCATAATTATTTTAATATAAATGGTATGAACTGTAATATATTTCTACTTAAGTATTTAAATCTACCATAAATATGTAATATATGTATCTTGTCTATCTTCGAAATTATATACCCTCACAACAATAACAATTACCAAATAAATTTAAACTTATTTTAAAATTTATAGCATTTTTAAAAGGATAAATTTTTTAAATGCCCAACTGATTGTATTGCGTTTGATTATTTTTCAACACAACTAACAATGTTTACTTTAAAAGTTACAGCATACCAAAATATTTGGTTCGTTACCGTCTAATTGTTGTGATTATTAATCTTGTTTTTCTCCTTTTAACTTCTATTATGAAATTGTCCATCATTATCCAAATGATGAATTCTTTTTGTTTGATCTTTCAATCCAAACTTGTAATTATCTTAATTAGGGGAGGCAATGCCGCTTGAATACAACCTTGCTGCTCTAAATGCAATTAGCTTCGACAAAGGTTGTTATGTTGGTCAAGAGTTGATTGCTCGTACACACCACCGGGGGGTTATCCGCAAGCGATTGCTTCCTTTGAGGTTTCTTGATAACAGAGGAAATGGTAATTTTCCCTCCATTTTGGTTTTCATTATACGTTTTACTTATCTTGCTATGTTACAAGCAATTCTTTTCTCTCTTGCCAGAAGTAATGCAGAAAGTCACTCCTGGCTCAGAAGTAATAGTTGTTGAATCTGGCAAAATGGCTGGAAAGGTGACAACTGCTTTAGGTTGTCGGGGCCTTGGTGTCTTGCGGTTGGAAGAAGCCTTCAAAGCATCGCGTGCATTGACAATACAAGGACAGGAAGATGTTAGGGTTGAGGCAGTTAGACCACAATGGTGGCCTCCTGCATGGTTTCGAGAGCATCAACAGCACAGTGCTGTTGCCTAGAGAGTTATATGCAGAGTGTTTTTTTTTTTTTAATATTTTTTATTTATAACTAGATCAATAGTGCACGAATAACAGGAGAAATGTTCTCACTGGAATTGTGTTGTATGATTGTGATATTTGCATCAATACAACATAAATCAAGAGTTATATGCCAATGACTTGCACTTATACAACGGATGATCCGAAGTTATGTTGTTTTCTTAGGAAATTTCAGGGTCTACAGTGGCCTACTAGTGGGAGTTGAGCTTGTTTTCTGGAAAGCCAGGAATCTGAAGATTTCTTGCTACGAGCTTATGTTGATGGACTCCTAAATTGGAGACATAATATGACGGATGTTGAGCTGTGATACGCTGTTGTTATATTAACCAGCCATGATTAACGAAAGTTGTATGCATAAAGCCGGCATTATTACCAGAAACTTGTCAGACAGAAGAAACAAAATATGACACAAAGTTTCCTTCCTTAGCAGCTTTTTGGTGATCACGATGTTGAGCCAGCATTTTATGAAGCTAGAAATAAGTTATTCATATTATCATTATTTACAAGAGGACTCTCACGTTCTATTCTCCAAAAATTTCCTGTTCTATGCAGCAGCAACTTCGGTTGACAAGAAATCAACGTTCTTTCAAATTTCCAGAGTAACGCCTTAGTACACCGCAGCGGCAACTATTTATGAAAAAACCAATGTAAAAGCACGTTTAGCAGCAGTAATTTCTCCAAATTATGGAAAAAGAAATGTTGCCATCACTGGTGCGGCAATTGTTAACTCTTGAATTACTTCTTCCATAGTAGGTCTGTTTTCTGGAACGTCATTGGTGCAAACCAGTGCGATTTTCCCCAGCTTAGCAGCCTCAGACTCAGAGAACTTTCCCTCAAGATTTCTGTCAATGAAATTTTCAAATGTAGAAGATTCTGCTGCCAATCGCATAGAGCTGTTGAGGACCAGAGATCCAGAGAGAATTTGAAGAATAATCACTCCAAATGCAAATATGTCACTCTTCTCAGTAAAACGGCCAGTGGTAATATACTCTGGAGCTAAGTATCCCATCGCAGCACTAGTTTTGAGAGCTGAAAAGACAACGTCATCTGCAAGAAGTTTGTGAAGACCGCAGTCTGCAATCAGTGGATTGAACTGCTGGTCAATTAGAACCTTCTCAACAGATAAGTTCCGGTGGACTATAGCCTGTTTGTTCCCCTCGCTGCTATGTAAATATCCAATACCTAATTGAACAAAACATGATAGTTCAAACTTCAATGCTCATCCACTGTGACTAATTCTTGGAATAAATGACAATTCATTTGAAGGCTAAGATGAATGAATATAAAGAAAAAAGAAACCTTACCTTTTGCTATGCGTACAATGATGGAAACCCTTGCGGACCAGTCAAGTGTATGCTTGCTTCCATCTTCCACATCAAGATATTTTGAGAGCTTTCCCTTGGAAGCATAATCATAGATGAGAAAACATTCACCTCTGCCTTTCGAACAGCAAAACCCTCGCACCCTAACAATGTTTTCATGTTTTATTGAGGTTAATAAGTACAAGCCTTCTACAAACTCAGCTTCCTCAGATTTACAGCTGGTCACGTTAATGCTTCTAATTGCTACATGTGAACCATCTCTGAGAATTCCCTTGTAGACAGATGAGAAGTTGCTCCTTCCCAATAAGTTCACCTCAGAAAAGCATTGGGTTGCTGACTCAATTTCTTCCAGGTTGAACCTAAAGGTATTTAGATGCTCCTGGGAGAATCCAGTGCCATTTAGACCATCGCCTAATGGATCCCAGCCATGACAATATTCGAGACTTACGAGAGGAGAGGCTCCATTCCTACTGAACTCCTTAGCAAGGTCAGGGCTAAACCGCACATCTGAAGACTCGGATGTAATCCCAATCTTCTGTTTCTGTCGTCGATGTCGAAAAAATATTAGAAATCCAGCACCTGCTAATGTGACAGAGACCATAACAACGGTAGCAACTATGGCAATTTCTCGAAATTTTGATGAGTTTGAGCAATGGGTTTGATTGCATTGTGTCTGGAAACTTGTGGACTCCGGAATGTGGACTGAAGTTGTATTGTTTGAGTGTGATCCGAGAGGCTCAACTCGGTTTATGTTCATGTCATCAAAAGGAGTGCAATCTCTCAATGAAGCAAACCCAACTCCACATAAACCTGGGTTGTTCTCACTCTGGAATCCTCCATCGAGTCTCTTTAAAGCTTCGTTTTCAATAATAAAAATCTAAAATAAGTGTAGATCCAGAGAAGAACAAAGTTCCAGAATAAAAAGTCGTAATTTCTTTTATAATTATCAAGGATGTTACAGAAAGACTTACCAGAAGGGACAATTCCAAAGAGTGTATTATTTCGTACATCTAGAAATTGCAATTGTGGATTATTAGCTAAGCTTTTGGGAATTGTACCAAACAAGCCATTGAAGCTCAAATCAAGCCTTCTTAACATTCCCAAGCTACCCAGGCCAACAGGAATTTCGCCGGTTAGTCTATTATGTTGCAACGTAAGAACATTTAGGCTCTTCAAAGAACCCATCTGAGTGGGTATCCTTCCAGTCAGCTGGTTACAACACAGTTGCAGAACTACAAAACAGAGTAATAACACATATAGAAGAGTACAAACTGCTATGACGATCTTGCATCATAAGCCAATTCAAGAAATATATTTATTTTGTTACCCACAATGAGTCACACAATTTTGTGAATTTTTTAGTTAAATTATATTGCATTGGAATATAGTTGGTTTTTCTTTGTCTTTGGTAAAAATAAAAATTAAATCTGGGCCAACTTAGCCAAAGAAAGAGATGGTGAGCATTTGCAGAAAAACAACAAACGAGACAATAAAAAATTGAAAAAAATAAAACAGATTAGAAACTGGAAAAGCTTCCCTCAGTTCTCAAACCATTGATGACTGTTGATTAGCGCACCATGAAACATGCTGCGATGAACCGTTTTAGTGCAAAGATGGGGGGCAAAAGAAAAGAAATTAAAAGATTTGAAAAACATTAAATTTGATTTTTTGCCTCGGCTTTATCAGCAGCAAACCTGATTTAAATGTGATCCGGGGCAGTTCAGCACGCAAAAACAGGGTTTCAGGAAATTTACAAAGTAAGTTACAGATTTTTGATAAGGTAAATAATTAACCTCAAATCCATTGGTGCTAATGTTTTTAATAGCCATGATGCAGGACTCTCAGAAATAAAAACTGAAGCAACAAGAAAAAATTATTGAACAAAATATGTAAATCTCTCCACAAACGAAAAACTGACCTTGTAAACCTGTCATGCTCCCGATCTCAGGAGGAATACTTCCAGACAAGTTATTCACATCCAGATACAAATCAGTTAATTCAGTTAGGCTCCCGATCTCTTTGGGTATCAATCCAGACAAATTATTATAATGCAAGTAGAGACCAGACAAGCACTTGAGACCACTCAAAGCAGGGGATAACTTTCCAGTTAAACCCTTTCCCTGTAAAGAAATGTTACCCACTTTGTGATGCTCGTTGCATGCTATTCCCTCAAATGAACCGCTACAAGGGTCTCCATTTTCTGTCCATGAGCTTAGGAGCTTGTTTTCTGGGTCCAATGAGGCTTTTAACTCCAAAAGAGCTCTCAGCTCGGTGTTACCACAAACTAAGAGTGGTTGAGAAAATGTGAACATGATAAGGAGAGGGAGAAGAAAATGAGATATACCCATCTTTGATCTTGTGTTAAAAATTTTTTTCTGTTTGTTTCGATTGTTATGATTGCAACCTTCTGAGACGAAATTGTCCAGTGATGAAGAAGCCATATCTGCTCTTCTTTTTCTTTTTCTTTTTCTGTGGCTTTCAATTCGGTCTGTGTGTACGGAATTATTGCAGTTTGTGGAATGAAAGGAGCAACCAAAGACACAGTGAGAAAGACGCAGCGTGTCTGAAGGCTGAAAGTTGAAACTGAGAAACAGGCATTAACGACTTTCCGAGACCAGGACGTTCACATTGGGAGTTCAATATCTGTGAGATAAGGTGACTTAAGTTCAGGGTAACGTGCAGTTTGCTAGTGATCACTGGGAACAATCTTGACCGTTGAGTAGGGGAAACAAACAGTTTGATCATTAGTGATGCAGGGTCCTACTTGATATTGACTTATTGTTTTCATTATATGTCCGTCAAATGGATTCGGATGGTTCTAAAAAATAACATAACATCAACATGCATGTAATAATTAAGAAATAACAAAGGTGTATTTGGCGGGATTATACAAATTCTATTGTAGGTAGCTTTAAATATTTCAAATTTTGAGACATTATTTTAATGTAGAACACTAACTAATTTAGCAAATTAACATTAAGACTTAAATATACGGGCATGGAAGATTTGAATTCCGATCCATCTAGATTCTTGACATACCATCCCCTTGCAAGTTTTGTAAGTCAAATGAGTGGGAAACCTAATTTCTCTTGATTGACTCACTAATCAAGGCGTCCCACATGGGACTTTGACTATTTTTCCCTACGGTAGTCGGTAGATATAATCAACACCAAATTAATGTAGAAGACTATTTGGATACCATTAATACATATTTAATACGTATACAAGCAAAGATTTATTCTATAATGTTTATAATGATAGATGCTCTCTCACGTAGACTAACAATTTCCTTTACTTAACTGTTGCAAATGATTAGTGGAGTTGGACCCAAAGACACCAAACTTGAGATTGAGTTGGACAAAATGTTACCATTACTTAACCTAGGATTCCTTTAATTTCTATTCTTATACCACATTGAAAATTATAAATGATTCCTTTTTATTTTTTACATTTTTTTAAGGTTGGGAAAATTATTTACTTTGTTAGATTTAATGTCTCTATCATTCTCACGTATTATAATCCTCTTACAAATCATTGAAAATTTTTGATCTCAAAATCCATATATAAATATTATCAACTGCTTTTGTACACCTCTAATTTGCTAGAGTTGGATGAGGAGGAGGTAGTTTTGGACACGATCTATTTATTCAATATGAAAATAAGTGCTTAAATTGAGTTAAAAAGACACTATTTTTGAAAACGATTATTGATTCATCACAAAATTATATAATGGGTTTAGATTATGTCATAAATAAGTACATGAATAAGTTAAATGAGTTAAACGAATTGTATTGTATCAATAATACAATTACCTGTTGTTGATACTTGAAACTTCTAAGGTGAAGATTTCAAACACCATACCAATTTTTACTATTTTGGCTCAATGATAAACGTTTTTGGTTGTCCCACGTCGGTAAATTCATCACAATATATCCTTCTTAGATATCGACACCAATAAAAAGAGAAGGACCTAGTTTCGTTATGTTATGATGCATAATGGCAAGGGTTTTGAACTTCCTAATCGTTGATCCTGATCAGTATTTGTAGTAGTTGATGACATGTCTTCTAAACTTTCTCACATAAAGACATCAAAGAATGGGAATGACCAATGTTTCTATCAAAAATTACTCGCAATCCTTGGATAACAGGTTATACTGTAATCATTACCTATGAGCTAATCTTGACCTAATGATAACCTTATAGGTTGTTGCTTCACACATAATTAGGTTATATGAGATCTTAAATACGACTTATAGGTTTGAGGGATTTCACACACAATCTCAGAGTTCTTGTGCATTTTTCTTTTGTTGTTTTCTATTTTTGATTTGATAAATTATGACTGTTATGGTCAGCCTCTTGATCTTTATGTTGGGAACCCATCTTAGGGGATTGTGTGGAGTACTTATCTCTTACTAGCCTTTTCCTTTTGAGAAGGGCCAAAGATTAATCGAGGATAATCCTAATCAAGGCCTTAGGATTGGTCAAAGTAAGATTCATTTCTCACATGGATAAGTGAATTTAAATGTGTTAGTGAGACTATAGATCATTGCATAGATATCTCAACCTTAGGGTCGGCAAGGGAATTAGCTTCCCATGTGGCTAAAAGAGAAACCTTGAATCTGATATAGGCAAATGCCCTCTAATTATGGCATTAGTATGTTAATCTCAGAGTCAATAATAAGATTCGCTTCCCATATGGTTAAGAGAGAAATCTTGGATCTAATAAAGGTATTGGCCCTTTGATTATGGCATCGATCTCTCGACCTCGAGGTAACTGATAGCATCCACTTCCTATATAGCTGCCACTTCATAAATTGTTAGACTTTGTCTTCCATTTACTTTAGTGTCTATATCTTGACTTGGGAATTGGTAAGGTTAGTTGGTCAGTGGGGTACTTAGTTTTTATACCGAACATAAGTCCCCCAAGTTTCCAATAAAATGATGTTTTGTTGGAAATTTGAATTGCTTCTAACCTGAGGGTAATCCCTTCATTTAATTTTTTTCCCTACATTGTGATTATTTGAATACTGGTTGGTTACAACTGTTGGCTGTATTAACTTTACACACGCTACTTTTGTCATAAGTTCATGAAATCATGTGATTCTTAAATGAGTCATTTCAAATTTTGTAATAGTGCTAACATGTCAATTCGCTATTAGACGATATTTTGATAGCATGTTATTTCAAGAACTTTTATCATTGCTCTATTAATATGGATTAATCTGGGCTCAATTATAATGGTCAAGTTTTTAAGATGTTATTTCTTGGGTTACCAACCTTTACCTATAAATAAGTCCCTTTCATTTAATTTTCTTACTTTTTCACAAATAACTTACTAGAACTCTGCTAAACTAAACTCTTATTTTTCGCAATGTGAAATCTTTAAGTTTCCTTAAACGTTTTTCCATCTTTTGTCTCCCAACAAGTAAGTAATCTATTTTTCCTTTTGTGCATTTTATTCTAGTTGAAATGGTTAGAGTTAAATCTCTAGTTCTTATTATCCTTTAAAAGTTTTTTGGGTAGGGTAAAAACAAATGTATGCTTGTATAATCCCGGGCATATACAGGGTTTAAACTTATACAAGTATCATGTGTGGATGCATTTGGAACCATAGGACCAACTCACCTTTTTTATCGTGTGTGAATACTTATGCAACACTTAACTGATTATCATACGAAGTATGTCCATAATTATTAATCATTAGACTTTTAGCAAAAATACCAATCATTCATTCAAAACTGAATCACATTATTAATTCTAAGCATAAGAAAAACCAGACTTAACAATAAACTCTAATTCTCTATAGACGATCAAGGTAAATGAAGTTTTATCGAGTTGACTAACAATTGAATACTTTAAAATAATTATTGCTCTCATAGTCTAACCTTACAATTGAGCTTTTTTTAGGGAAATGACATCTTTTTTTGAGTGAATTTCTTTAATAGCCTGAATGATGATTCGACTTTTCTTTGAGATTTTGATTGATTTTAATGGCTCATTTAGGTTTTTCGATCTTTCTTTAAGTTTATTCCTTTAATACTTAGGCAATAATCAAACTTTTCTTTGGGATTTTTTTGTGGTGTCTTTAATAGCCTAGGTAACCTAACTTTCCTTTAGATAGGTGTCTTTAATAGTCAGGATAGTACGTCAACTTTTCTTTAAGGTTCTTAATAATTTTACCAAGTTTAAGGGTCGAACTTTATAAAGGATTACATTCCCAAAACCAGATACCTCAATCGATATTTTACTCAAAATAAGCATATATCTTTCTAACTTGTTAAATTATTTTTGGAAGGAGAGAATAATTATGCATAAGCTAAATTTTATTCTAATACTGGATCAGTTTACAAGACGAATACCAACCCAAGGATAGTAGAACTTTAGCATTTTCGCATTCTATAGCTTCTTGACCTTCTTTCCATCAAGATATGAAGTTATTAAATTTATTAAACTTTAATAACTTCATATGATCTTTTTCAATTCACCCGAAATCCTCCTTTTTTGAGAACTTTTCTTGTTATAGTACTAAGCCATTTTTTGTTTGTAGGCCATTATTTTTACCAAGACTCTATTTTTTTTCCTTTAACAAATTCAATTCTAAGTGTATAATCATTGTCATTGTCTCCTTCATCAAAATACCTTACTCAACGCATTAGTATGCTAATGTCCATGAGTATCACAGCTTCAAACCCAAATGTTAGGTTGCAAGGAGTCTTTTTGATAACTGTTCTTAGAGTTTTTCTATATACCCATAACATTTGTGATAACTTGTCCACCCGTGCCCCTTTAGAATCGCCAAGCTTTTTCCCTAACACTTTTTAATCGCCTTGTTTATAACCTCTACTTGTTGGTTAGTCTTAAGGTGTATAAGAGATGCAAACCTCAAGTCAATGCTCAATTTTGAACATATATCCTTAAAGTTCTTGTTGTTAAATTACTTTCTGTTGTTGGCAACTATAATCTTTAGAATCTTGAACTGATAGATTATATTATTTTAAACAAAGACAGTGGTTTTTTTCTTTATGGTGGTTGATAAAAGTTTTACTTTTACCCGTTTTATAAAGTAATTAATAGCCACTTTAGTATATTTTATTTGCATTCAGGCAATAAGAAATAGACTTATAAGATCTCGTTCCTACTATATGAATGGTTAATAGCTTTTGAACAAAGTGAGCTTTTCTGGTGATTACCTTGTGATATCCTTATGAATCTGACAATCTTAGCACTTTTTGTCAAGTGCCATATTAAAGAAGGATTGGCTAGTAATATCCTCGCCTTAAGATCTTATAGGCTAGTACTTGACCTCCAACGGGGTCACTACAATACCAAATTGGTTTCATTTAGTCTTAAACATATCACTATATACTTTATTGCCTTATTCTTGATTTTTTGGCTTTTTTTTTTATTAGTTGATTAGCTTTTCATCTTTGGTATATGACTTGATACAGTCTAACCATATTAGTTTCATGCTTATTTCTACTACCAAAGGGAGTGTAACTAATTGTTCAATGCTTTTTTTGTTGTTAGGATTTTGATCGATATGGATTTAAGAGTTTTATCATGGAATGACAAGGCTAGTTTTGACAAAGCATCCTCTAAAAAATTTTTTGATTATGAAATTTGCTCTATAATGACTTTCTTGAATTTTTTCATCAATAATTGGACATTTTCTAAATATACTTTCATGTTGGCTTTATGGTAAAAAAATTACCTATTGATTTGGTTTACGACCAATTATGAATCCCCTTCAAGTTAACAATTTCTATCCTTACTAAGCATGCCATTTGTAGTCTACCTATCAATGCTTTATATTCTACCTCATTGTTAGTGACCTGAAAATCAAATTTTAAGGCACATATAGTTTTTCTCCCTTGGGCAAGATTAAGATTATTCCTACCTTTCTGCCTTAGTTATTGGATGCTCAATTGTTAAAGAGCTTTTAGGGTGGATATTTAGCATTTTATTCCAAGAAGCTTTCAACCTTACCAGAGTTGGCTTTGAGGATTCAGTGTACTATCAGTTTCTAAAAAATCTGCCCCTTGATGGCACTCAACGTTGAATTCATTAAGTTTTACTAAGCACTTGATTAATTATTCCAAGAGGTTTAATCGATAGAGATTTTGCCTTAAAGATTGATCAGTTAAAATTGCTATTAGATGTGAAAATAGTGCCTTAGCCTTTTGGCTACTACTACCAGCACTAATGTTAATTTTAAAAAGAGTACTTGGTTTCTACTTTCAAAAATAATTTTCTAACATAATAAATAGGCTTTTGTACCTTTTTATTAATCTTTCTTCACTATTACGATGTGATAACTCTAAGATATTTTTTGATGATTGTATTATGAGAAGATTGATGCTCTAAATAAATTAATTTTTGATATTTTTATAATGAGATTGATGGTATGTTAATTTCTTGATTTGTTCTTGGTTTTTGATGATGCCAAAATTAATAACAAGTGAAAATTATGCATATATGTGATTATCTTAATTTTATATCGACATATATGTGTTGATTTTAATGTTATATGGACATATACATTTCACTTGGTCTTTGGAAAGACTTGTACATTTTTTTAGGTGAGAAAAATGAAGTCAAAGCATCAAGAAAGCTCACCAAGGCACAAATGTATTGATACGTTGCTTAAACGTATCGACATGTTTTAAGCTACAGTGCTAATTCAGAGCCTGAGTTTCAGAACTCTGCTTCAAATATATCAATACCTTCTTTCTGTCAGCAAATATATTGGAACCCTGCTTTAAACATATCGATACCTTCCTTCTGCCAGTAAATGTATCAGAACCCCAGCTAAATGTGTCGATACCCTAGAGACGTAGATGTGCTCGTTCGAACAGAAAAAGTTTGGAACCCTGAAAATTTGGTCGAATGTATCGATACCCTTGGAAGGATTTTCAAACGTATCGATACCCTGAGGCTTGAATCAAGAACCCTCATGATGGACTTCATCTCTTTTGCATTAACTTGTTTCGATACGTTGGATAATGTATCGATACCTTCAGGCTCAGCGACTCAAACGTATCGATACCCTGAGATATGTATCGATACCCTTGCGAAAATCAAGTTTGTAGCTGCTAGTTCAGAGACATCCAATGCCGTCATTAATGTCCATAAAAAGAGCCGTTGAGAGGAATTTATTGTAGATATATAATCAACAAATTTTGAAGACAAGAGGTCGTTGAAATGCATTAAGATCAAGTTCATTAAAGTGAGAAAACATCCTTCTGCAATATTCTTTTATTCTCTCTGATTCATTCTCTGTATTTAATTTCTAGTGAGAGAAATTATACTGTTTGTTTATATACTCTTTTAGAGAGTTGTTGTAATTAATTCCTATGAATTAATTTTGGTTTTCTTTTCACCTGTGATAAGAAGAATTGTTGTATTGGGTTGCACTTCACCCGTTCAAAAGAAAGCCGTTTTGTGAGGTTGCCCTTCACCTATGAAAGAAGGAGTTGTCTTGGGTTTCACTTGACCCTATAAACAAGGAGTTAATGATCCTCAATGTGAGTGGATTCAACTGAGAAGAGTGAACGTAGACAGATTGTCAAACCACTATAAAAATTGAGTGTTGCATTTCTACAATTTTATCTTCTGACTCTACATTCATTGTACAAGCATTTTAGTTTTTGATTTTAAAATTTTTAATCTCTAATTCACCCCCCTCTTGGAGTTTGCCAATTGGGACTTCACTTCCGTCTCAGCTGTCGTGCCTGGATACACATACAAACATAGATTTATGATTTATTACAATGAGCGTGCATGATGTAATGCATTCTCATGCTACTATTGCACTCCTTTCTCTCTCTAACAAAACTATCATATATGATCTCAATCCACTATCAAGCATTTTTCATCTATTTCAACACCAATAGCTATCAAAACACTCTAATTTATCAATATCGATGATAAATGAGAAAAACCTCAAATTTTAGGGTTTTATAAATAGTACCTAAGCTACGTATTCTTAGATCTACATAAAATGATAGCTTAAACGAGAGAGAAGTTGAAGAGCAGGCTTATCCAAATTGATAGGCGAGCTTAGAGTCCCTTTTTGGCTTGAATCTCTCTTTGGTTACTGTTTACTATACCTCCTTTCCTCGCGAATCCTCACGATTCGACGATTAGAACTTCAATCCAAGGAGATTTTTAGGTTCTGGTATTAATTCTGAGTTCAAAGAAACTAAAATGGTGGAGTTTGGTGGAGAAATAGTTGAGATCAATTTTGAGAGTGAGAGAGAATAGTTTCTACTATTTTAGAGGAGAGAGAGTAAAACAATGAGAAATGGGAAGACGATCCCCCCTGCCCAACGCATATAGGTTGTGCAATCTCCAAAGGTGTCGATACCTTTGACAACTTGTCTGTCACGTATCGATATGTTCACCCATTTCCTGCTCACAAAGCATACAATGTTGAATTGTGGCCGAATTCTCAGTAAACAAGTAATGACCGATCGTGCTAGCATCGTGACCGTGCTACATTGGGACTCGTGTCATTCTCCTTGAGATTCGTG
>JAVXUL010000016.1:8036405-8048680 GCA_035590515.1 Trichilia minutiflora | reverse complement strand
AATAAGGCATAATCATGTGACTTTTAATGAAGTCACATGCCACTAATTAAAATAAAAATAGCCCATTAAAGTTTAAACCCAAATACATGAAATCAAGACATAAGCTCATATTTATAATTAAGCACATAACCACGAGCTTTATTCAAAAAGTCTTCAAAAATGTGGGCTTTGTCTTGTATAGCTCAGTGGCTATATTTTGTGATCATCTCCACACACTCAAAGTAAGGTAATAAGCTTTGGGCCTTCATTTCCATGCATTTCTTCAAGCTTGATCCATGCCTCATCTTTAATATCCTTTGTCACCAAGCTTTGAACATATGCTTGTAGAGTTGCCTTAAGCTTATTTTCCATTGATCTTGTGATTGGCCTAAGTGGCATCACTAGCTTCTCATCTCTCTTGCATGTGAGATCACCTCCATTACTGTGGTTCACATCAGGATATATCTTTATACTAGCTAGCAAAGTTGTATCTTGGAGGAATGCTAAACAAACATTGATTGCTACTTCTATTATAGAAGTCGAGTTTTTTTCGTATTTTGAGGCTACCTCACATGGAGTATGGTTAAAGAGTTTTATGTCTGGGTTTAGAATTATGGATTCTGTTTCGAGGACATTAAGGATATACTATGATAATTCAGCTGCTGTATTTTTGGCTAAGAATAATAAAAGTGGGTGTCAATGTAAACACATTAACATTAAGTACTTAGCCATCCGAAAACATATTTAAAAAATAAAGTGATCATTAAATATATTAACACTGAGTTAATGATAACTGATCCTTTGACGAAAGGTATACCACCGAAGAGTTTTAAATATCATGTTGTTAGGATGAGATTTGGTTCCATTATGTAATTTATTTAGTTAATGAAACTCTATCATATGATATTTCTCATTATTATTATGTACATATTTATTTAAGAGAAAAGTCATTTATAATTAGACCTAGAATAAACATAAGGTTTATTTATTAAGTTAAGGTCATTAAGTAGAACCAATAATAAATATAAGGTTTGTTTATAAGTTTTCACATATGAAAAGGTAGGTAAGAAACATAATATATTGTAATGCATAGAAGAAAAATTGTCAATTTTGATAACTTATCACCATGATTCATGTATTTGTTTCTTAATTATAAGAAGTTATGGATCAAATGGGAGAATGTAAAAAGTAACCACCTTGGTAGTAACCCTCATAAATGATTCCTAACTCCCTAATTACAAAAGGAATCTCCTCATTGCAATTACATAAAACTGTCATTTGAAAATAGAAAACTGCCATGATTAATGCTTGGTAACTCCATTCGGTTTTTGATGAAAAAAACCTATATAATGAGAAGAAAACATGATAGATAGTTCCTAAGTTCATTTTCCTTGTAAAATACTATACCATCAAATGAGGATTAAGAGAATTTGAAAAATCCTTCTATCAATTTTAATTTAGCAGCAAACATCAATGGCAAGAGGTTAGTATCCTTTAAAAATTTTAAGCTTTTGCAATTATTTTTAAAGCATAATTATTGTTTTTTTTTATGCTTTCAACGCAATGCCGCTTGAATACAATCTTGTTGCTCTAAATGCATTTAACTTTGATAAAGGTTATATTGGTCAAGAGTTGATTGCTCTTACACATTTATCCACAAGCGATTGCTTCCTTTGAGGTTTCTTGATAACAGACGAAATGATATTTTTCCTTCCATTATGGTTTTCATTATACCTTTTCCTTATCTTGCTATGTTATAAGCAATTCTTTTCTCTCTTGCCAGAAGTAGAGCAGAATGTCACTCCTGGCTCAGAAGTGATCGTTTTTGAATCTGGCAAATAATCTGGAAAGGTGACAATTGCTCTATGTTGTCCGGGCCTTGATGTCTTGCGGTTGGAAGAAGCCTTCGAAGCATTAGGTGTTTTGACAATACAAGGACAGGAAGATGGAAGGGTTGAGGCCATGAGACCACAGTGGTGGCCTGCTGAATGGTTTCAAGAGCATCAACAGCATAATACTGTTGCTTGGTGATTTTTATGTCCAGAGGATTAGGTCTTTTCTTTGTGAACTAAATCAATAGTGGGCGTCTTTGCCTGTTTGAAAAAGCGAATAACGGGAGAAATGTTCTCACTGATAGTGTTGTACAATTGTGATATTTGCATCAATACATGATAAATCAAGAGTTATGAATATGCCAATGACTTATTCAACGTTTACTCCGATGTTATTGTAGTTTTAGTAGGTCATTCGACGTTTGATCCGAAGTTGTTGTAGTTTTATTAGGAAATTTCAGAATCTGCTATGTACTACTAGTGGGAATTGAGCTTATTTGCTGGAAGCGAGGAGTCTGAGGATCACCTGCCACGAACTTATGTCGACAACACTTAAATTGGAGACTAAGTATGACAGCTGTCGCGCTCAAATTGCCCAGAGCAGATGAGCTGAGCTAAGCTCTGTTATATTAACCGGTCATGCTTAACAAGAGAGTTGTATGCATAAAGCCGGCATTATCGTCAGAAACTTGTCAGACAGACGAACAAAATGTAAGAGACAGCTTCTTTTCCCTTGGAGCTTTTTGGTGATCACGATGAGCCAGCTTTTCATATATCTAGAAATAAGTTATTACATAATTCATAATTCACAAGGGGATTCTCACGTTCTTTTCTTCAAGAATTTCCTGAGCTAACGCAGCAGCAACTCCAATTTACAAGAAATAAACATCTTTCAATTTCCCCGTAAAGCGTTGGTACCATAGCGGCAGCTAGTTGTGGAGAAAACGAGTGTAAAAGCACGTTTAGCAACAGCAATGTCTTCAAATTATGGAAGTAGAAATGTTGCCATCACTGTGCAGCAATTGTTAACTCTTGAATCACTTCTTCCACAGTGGGTCTGTTTTCAGGAACTTCATTGGTGCAAACCAGTGCCATTTTCCCCAGCTTAGCAGCCTCAGCCACGGAGAACTTTTCCTCAAGATTTCTGTCAATGAAATTTTCAAATGTAGAAGATTCTGCTGCTAATCGCATACAGTTGGTGAGGATCGGGGAACCAGAGAGAATTTGAAGAATTATCACTCCAAATGCAAATATGTCACTCTTCTCAGTAAATCGGCCGGTGGTAACATACTCTGGAGCTAAGTATCCCATTGCAGCACTAGTTTTGAGGGCTGAAAAGACAATGTCATCCGCGAGAAGTTTATGAAGGCCGCAGTCTGCAATCAATGGATTGAACTGCTGGTCAATGAGAACCTTCTCAACAGATAAGTTCCGGTGGACTATAGCAGGTTTGTTCCCTTCGCTGCTATGTAAATATTCGATACCTGATTGAACAAAACATGATAGTTAAATGTTCATCCACTGAGAATAATTCTGGGAATAGAAGATTATTCAATTGAAGGCTGAAATTTCTTTTTTTCTTTTTTTTTTCTTTTTTTTGAAAGTTTGAATGGGTGAGAAATGGCTTATTATCTACGAAATACCAAATTTTACTCTCTATTTTTACTACTTGGGTGTTGACAAAGTTAAACTTCGATCCCCACCACTAAAGTTGTGCTCAAGGCCCATTTGAAGGCTATGATCAACGATAAGAAAGAAGTTAAAAAGGAAAAAAAAAAAAAAAGCTACCTTTTGCTATACCAACAATGATGGAAACTCGTGTGGACCAGTCAAGTATACGATTGCTTCCATCTTCCACATCAAGATATTTTGAGAGCTTTCCCTTTGGAGCATTGTCATAAATGAGAAAACATTCACCTCTGCCTTTCGAACAGCAAAATCCTCTCAGTCTAACAATGTTTTCATGTCTTATTGAGGTTAATAAGTACAATCCTTTTACAAACTCAGCTTCCTCAGATTTACAGCTGGTTACGTTAATGCTTCTAATTGCTACAAGCGAACCATCTCTGAGAATTCCCTTGTAGACAGATGAGAAGTTGCTCCTTCCCAATAAGTTCACCTCAGAAAAGCACTGGGTTGCAGACTCAATTTCCTCCAGGTTGAACCTAAAGTTATTTAGACGCTCCTCGGAGAATCCAGTGCCATTGAGACCATCACCCAATGGATCCCATCCAGGACAATACTCCAGACTTACAAGAGGAGAGGCTCCATTCCTGGTGAACTCCTTAGCAAGGTCAGGTGCATCTGAAGACTCGGATGTATTCCCAATCTTTTGTTTCTGTCGGCGGTAGCGAAAAAATATTAGAAACCCCGCACCTGCTAATATGACAGAGACCATAACAACCGTAGCAACTATAGCAATTTGTGGAAATTTTGACGAGTTTGAGCAATGAGTTTGATTGCAATGATTCTGGAAACTTCTGGACTCGGGAATGTCGACTGGATCTGTGTTGTTTGAGTGTGATCCGAGTGGTTCAACTCGGTTTATGTTCATGTTGTCAAAAGGAGTGCAAGCTCTCAATGAAGCAAATCCAACTCCACATAAACGTTGGTTGTTCTCACTCTGGAATCCTCCATCCAGTCTCTTCAAAGCTTCATTTTCAATTATCAAAAACTAAAATAAGTCTAGGTCGCAGAGGAGTGCAATGTTCCAAAATTAAAGGTGATAATTCGTATGACAATAATCAGGAATGTTGCAGAAAAACTCACCAGGAGGGACAATTCCAGAGAGTGTATTATTTCGTACATCTAGGAATTGCAATTGTGGATTATTAGCTAAGCTTTCAGGAATTGTACCAAAAAAGCCATTGAAGCTCAAATCAAGCCATCTTAACATTCCCATGTTCCCCAGGCTGGCAGGAATTTTGCCAGTTAGTGTATTATGTTGCAATGTAAGAACATTTAGGCTCTTTAAGGACCCAATCTGGGTAGGTATACTTCCAGTTAACTGGTTGCAACATAGCTGCAGAGCTACAAAACAGGGTAACAACATTCAGATTACGATGATGATCTTACGGCATAAGCCACTTCATAGAGAATAATTATTTTGTTAATCACAATGACACGTATCACACCGTTTTACGAATTTTTTTAGTTAAATATTATTTACTTGGTATTATTATTGGTTTTTCTTTTAGTAGTCTTTGGGACAAAATAAAAACGAAATCTAGGCCAACTTAGCCAATTCAGAAAACTGAAAATCATAACTGTTCGTTCATTCTTCTATGAAAGTTAGATTTGCCAAAAAGTGAGATGATGTAATTGAAGAAAGACAACAACCGAGAAAATAAAAAATTGAAGAAAAACAAACAAAAGAGTAGGAAAGCTTCACTCAGTTCTCCGTTTTAATTAGGCTTTGTAACCAATGATGAGTAGCGCACCATGAAACATGCTGTGATGAGCTGTTTTAGTGAAAGGGTAAAGAGGGTAAAGAAAAGCAATAAAAAGATTTGAAAAACATTAAATTTGATTCCTTGACTCAGCTTTATCAGCACCAAACCTGACTTAAATATCTTGATGCAGAACATTAGTAGAAAAAACTAAAGCAACAAGAAGAAATTATTGAACAAAATACGTAGATATCTCTGCAAAATGAACCACTGACCTTGTAAACCCGTCATATTCCCGATCTCAGGAGGAATATTTCCAGACAAGTTATTCACATCCAGATACAAATCAGTTAATTCAGTTAGGATCCCAATCTCTATGGGTATCTCTCCCGACAAATTGTTATAATGCAAGTAAAGACCAGACAAGCACTTGAGACCACTCAAAGCAGCGGATAACTTTCCAGTTAAACCCTTTCCCTGTAAAGAAATGTTACCCACTTTGCGATGCTCGTTGCATGCTATTCCCTCAAATGAGCCGCTACAAGGGTCTCCATTTTCTGTCCATGAGCTTAGAAGCTTGTTTTCTGGATCTAATGAAGCTTTTAACTCCAAGAGAGCCCTCAGCTCGGTGTTACCACAAACTGAGAGTGGTTGAGAAAATGTGAACAAGATAACAAGATAGAGAAGAAAACAAGATATATTCATTTTTGATCTGGTGTCAAAGATTTGTTCTCTTCTGGGTTTGTTTCGGTTGTTATTACTTTAACCTTCTGAGACGCAAAGATTCTGATGATGATGAAGCCATATCTTTTTATCTTTCTTTCTGTATCTTTCAACTCTGTCCGTGTGCAGGGAATTATTGCAATTTGCGAAATGGAAGGAGCAGCTAGAGACGCAGAGTTTCTCAAAGCGGAAAGTTGAAACTGAGTAACAAGCATTAAGAACTTTCAGAGACCAGGCCATTCACATTGGGAGTTCGAACTTCATTGTCTGTGAGATAAGGTAAGGTAAGTTTACGGTAACGTGCCGTTGGCTAGTGATGACTGGGAGCAATCTTGACCGTTGATTGAGGGAAACAACAGTGTGTTCATAAGTAATGTAGGGTCCTACTTGACATTGACCTATTGTTTTGATTGTCTGTCCATCAAATGGACTGAGATGGTTCTAAAAAGACATGACATCGACATGCACGTAATATAATCAAGAAATAATCGAGATTATTTTAATGTAGAACCCTAGTTAATTTAGCAAATAGACATAAAGACTTAAATAAATTATATATGGGGCATGGAAGATTTGAAATCCTATCGATCTAGATCCCTGACATTCCTTTCCCCTTGCAAGTTTTGTAAGTCAAATGAGTGGGAAACCTAATTTCTCTTGATTGGCACACAAATCATGGCGCCCAACATGGGATTTTGACTCTTATTTCTCGATGTATGGCAGCCGGTAGATATCAACAACTTAAAATCAAAATTAATGGAAAAGAATATTTGGATAGCATTGACATGTTTTTTTTTTTTAATATTTGGAAGTAACATGAAATTACATATTTTAAAAATTATAGATGGTTACTCTTTCACACAAGGCTGTAATTAGTTACTACTATAGGCCAAAAATTTCCTTTAAATAACTATTGAAATTGATTAGTGGAGATGAACCGAGATACACCTAAATAGGACAAAAATGTTACCGTTACTAAACCTAGGATTCCCTTTCTATTCCTGTGCCACATTGAAAATTATCAATGGGTCCTTTTTCTTTCTACCATTTTGTGAAGGTCAGTAAAATTATTTACTCGGGTCCTTTTTCTTTTTACCATTTTTTGAAGGTTAGGAAAGTTATTTACTTGGTTAGATCTAATGTCTCAATCAATCTTACATTTCATAATCCTCTAACCAAAGCATTGGAAATTTTGGGTTCTCAACATGCATTTATAGCTGTAACGAACGTGCTTCTATGCACCCCTAATTTGTTACAATTCGATGCAACGGGATTGTCTTGGTTCACAAATAAGTAATAGGTTCTATCAGTAGCAGAAGAACCAAATACAATGGTCCTGCAACATCAAACTCAAAAAGTTTTAGTGGGAAAAGCTACTCCAATGTTCATTGATCTTCATTGCTAAGAATACAAAATCCTTAATTATGATCCAACAAGAAAGTCGTCTGCCACCTTTACATTTTGAACAGAGAAGTGGAGCCATATTTATAATGGTTTAAAAAGGTATATACCAGCTACTTAGCAATATCTATTAGAAGGAATTGAAATAAGGAAAACGGGGAGAAAAGTTGAACGAAATAATGTCACTTGATTGAAATTGATGGTGCTTTTTATATCAAAAATTTTCCACCCATTAATCTTCATAAGTTTGACATATAAAAGATGAAGCTACTGTTTCTATTCTACAGAAACCAAAAGCAGACAAAGGAAAAATAAAGAGTGTTTGACATGGCAATATATTGATTATAAAGACATTACAAGACAATACTTAAAGTATTTGAAAGGATTTTATACTTTTTTTTTATTTTCAAATATCTAGGCAGAAAAGGAGCAAAAGCATTGTATTTCTTTAAAAGAATAGTAATAAATAAATAAAAGTAACTTTAAAAAATAAAGATGTTAGTGGCATACTATAGTGAAAGTTTAAATTCATAAGTGATCCTTAGCTTTCAAAATATGGGTTCATCTTTTATCGAAGGTCAATATGACATCTATGGACAAAAAGGGTATCCTAACATTATTTAAGTTCTTTGTTTTATATATGGTTATGTTTTACCTTTATCTCTGGTTTTGAGGGGAAATATTTATTTAATTTTGACCTTTA
The DNA here is from genome assembly GCA_035590515.1 of Trichilia minutiflora. NCBI lineage: Eukaryota > Viridiplantae > Streptophyta > Magnoliopsida > Sapindales > Meliaceae > Trichilia > Trichilia minutiflora. Next base: position 8,040,653 of record JAVXUL010000016.1, on the reverse strand, counting down.
TCTTTCACTCTGCTAGAGATTCTCCATAACTTATAAAAATAAAAAAAGAGTTAAACAATGCATAGCAACATCATTCATACACCATTATAGTTTTTGGTTTACAAGATTATTAATTAGCCAAGAGTTTGAATTAAACCTCATTATTTTAGGTTTTCTCATGCTTAATTAAACAAAATCAAAGCAGCACAATCTCTTTAATAAAGAACTCTCATTTTTAGCTAGATTACACAAAATAATTATAACTAATTATTGCATGCAAGCCACTCAAATTATACCCAAGTAATTATATCTATTTTCTCCAATTAGACAGTGCCAGTGAAAATTTCTTTATAAATAGCATAAACCCTTGCAGGAAAATCATGATATTGATATTGTATGTATGAACGACAAAGCAAACTTGGTAGGAAATGCAAATAACATAGATTTGTTTACAAATGAGAAAATCCCAATTCCTTATCTTTATTTAATATGCCTATACTTGAATTACATATATTATTTTTTTTTGGATTAAGTGACGTTTGAATTTAGTTGAAATTTGAATTTGAATATATGTTTGTTTTGTATTTTTAAATGTTTGGACATAAATATTAAATTTTTTATTTTACAAAATAAAAAATTTTAAATATAATAATTTGACATATTTATCTTTTTAAAATAATGTGAAGACTGAAAAATATAAAAACTAATATTTTAACAATTCTAATTCAATTATTAAATAAAGCACAATCATAAATCCTATTTTAAAGAAACTAAACTTTAATATTTAGTTAACTGATTAACATAAAAAATTTTATTAAATTATTTTTAATTTAAATTTTAGATAACATGTTGTATAGGCATTGGTCGAGGTCTACGGGTAATGACTTTAACTAGCCTAGGAGGCACAACACAAGTAGATGCATGGGAAAGTAGGATTGTTATATAATTGAAGCACATAGCACAGTAGAATTAAAAAAAAATTATTTTCTTTCATGGATCCATACGATAAATCTAGTATTTTATAGAATAGATGAGTTCAGAACTCATACCTTTGACGAACCACAGGCATAAATCTTCTGACTTGTGCCTCTATAATATTTATACAAATAGGGTAAATCAAATTTTGAGTGCTAGTTCCTTGTTTATTTTTCTTTGAAATTTTTTTTTCTTGTATGTTTCAATAAACCATACATTTAACCGTAGGTCTAATACCTTTTACAAAGTAACAAAATGCCTTTTTATATATTATGTTTTATGGTTAGGGTTTTTCTCTATTTCATCTAGGTTCAATAAATCTATTAGTGACAAAATTAGTCTATTATTCAAATTAGGCATAGCCTTACTCTTAAAGCCTAATCTATTTAATAAAGTTTTTACTCAATATCATTAACCTAACTTTATTAAATAAATCTAACAAAATCTTAATTAACACAAAGATTTCACAAATTAAGATAAATTCATCTCATGAATTTATACTTTCAATTTTTCTGTTCTAATGTGCAACCTAAAAAATTCCCGTAACGTTGATTGTGATATCAAAATCTAATTTTAATATCACAAGTTATAGGCTGTGTCTAACAATATATCATGACTGCCCAAGTGACGAGAATGTAAATTGTTTGACATCACATTTTATCTCGTGATCAATGTTACTATATAATTGAATCTTTTTGTCTTTGATATCTTTATTGAACATGAGTCATCCTCATAAACTTTAATATTTGTATTTTTTTGATATCTTAAGTATAATTATTCAATCAAATGAAATCAAATCACGTATTAATTCATTCAAGTATGGTCATATATTTTCATAATTATACTCAATCAAAGAGGCCAAAAGATATCACTTTTGTTGTATAAAAGAAATAAATTCTATCTTAATCAAACATATCTCTCTAAATGATTCATGATATATCCAACTATTTTTATTATAGTCTATCCTGTTAGAGATGACATTCAAAACATCAAAATATATCGTTCACTATATTGGAAACCATGATGATCTCAAGTCACAAGATCATATATACTATTATCACTATAAAAATCACTTATGTACTCATATAAAAATCCATGTAACCTTCTCACAGTGAGTCCGTCTAGTACATTAGATTACTAATTTTTACCCATATGTTGATTTTATATCTCATATCATGACATATCTCATGTCATCATTAGTCACTATATATACTAGTTTTAATTTATTATTATTGCCTTATCTACAATAATACTTGATTAGAGACATTTAAGAATAGTGTTCAACTAATTGAATCTATCATTCTATGAACAATATTACATTTATTAAATACACAAATATATAATAACAAAAAAAATATATTAATTAATAACATTATGACACATATGAATGAATATCCTAAATATCTAACATTACTATTGAATCTTAAAGCATACACCAACAACCTCTCATTTGCACTAAATCTAATTTCCCATGTATCTAATACTCAGAGATTTAGTATAAGAATCATGTTTTTACTATATCAATGTCTTTGTAAATGGGTCGACAATATTATCATCTGTTGGTACTTTATATATCTTCACATCTCCTCCCTTGATAATGTCTCAAAGGAGATAAAAGTATCGAAGTATATGTTTGGATCGTTGGTAAGATCTGAGTTCCTTAGCTTGTGTAATAGCCTCATTATTGTCATAATAAAGCTCATTGGGTCTATGAGGCTTAGGATAACTCCTAGTTTAATGACAATCTTCTTAATCCAAACAGCCTCTTTTACTGCATCAAAGGTAACTTTTTACTCAGCCTTTGTCGTAGAATCACCTATTGTGCTTTACTTGAAACTCTTCTAGCTCACAGCTCTACTATTAAGGCAAAACACATAATCTAATTATAATCATGAATCATCTTTATCAATTTGAAAGCTAGTATCAGTGCAACCCCTTACAATGAACTCTACGTTATCTTCATAAACTGAGAAAGTATCTTAATTCTTCTAAAGTATTTAACAATAGTAGATGCATAAGGAATCTTACTCATGTGTTACCTCTCTTCTGGTGTTTTAGGACACTGATTCTTAGAAAGATTTATTCTATATGACATAGGTAAAAAACCTTTCTTAGATTCTTGTATGTTAAATCTCTTTAACATTTTATCTATGTATTATCTATGTATGTACTCTAACTTAGCCCAAGTAGTCTTCTTGATCTATTTCTATAAATCTTAATACCTAATACATAGGTAGTTTCACCTAAATCTTTCATTAAAAAGTTCTTCTCAAGCCTAGAAATTTTTTCTATCTTATATCAAACGTTTATTTCTCAAAGTTTAGCTTCATCTTAAACCTTCTCAGGAGTGAGAAAGTTTCTTCTAAAATAATCTTCAAGAATTTCATGATCATGCCATTCACATACACCTTTATACTATTTCTAATCAGAGATTTGAACACTTTATTTACTAATATTTGGAAAGGTGCTCTTACATTCTTTAATTTAAAAGGCATAACTTTATAGTAATACAATCTTTAATCTATTATGAAAGCATCTTTTCCTGATGTAGTTTATGCATTCAGATATAGTTATAACTAAAGAATGCATCCATAAAACTCAAGAGTTTATACCCAGTTATTGAATCCACTAACTGATTTATTTGACAAAATGAAAAATTATCTTTTGGGTAAACATTATTTAGGTCGATAAAATTCACACATATTTCCAATTCGTCAATGGTTTTCTTCATTATTACCATGTTAGCCACTCAATTAAAGTAAAAGATGTAAAAAATTAGCATGTCATGCTTCCTAAAACATAAAAATAAATTTGCATGACATAGATCTAAGAATTGAACTTGTATATAGACAATTTAAAAGCTTGAAATTGTACCTTTGTATCTAGACAACCTTGCTGTCCTCTTTTGTAAGCTTTAGAGAACCAAAATAGATTCTCCTCTATTAAGTGATGCCCTTGGATTGTTATTTCCCTCTTTGGCTTTCTTGGATTCAATCAAATAATTTGATTGAATTAGGTTTTTCAATCAAAAACCCTAATTTTCGACACTTGAAAATTAACTTTTCACACTTAAAATTAACCACTCAAGTGTATAAATCACTTCCCAAGTAACATTAATTCACTTTGAATGAGTAAAAATAACAGAAAAATAATAACCATATGTGGAGATGAAACTCACGGCAAGGAGAGGAAACTTTCCTCTTTTGTTTTCTTTTCCTTTTCATTTCTTAAATGAAAAATTAAACTATAATTTCCTTATATATTTTTCTAATTTAATTAACCATTAATTAAATT